>CAUYON010123616.1:0-24989 GCA_963573935.1 Arctocebus calabarensis | reverse complement strand
TAGCCTTTATGGCATTTTCTTAATCACTATATGAAGACATTTGTATTCTGCATTTAGTAAGTTTCACCTGTACCCTTCTAAGATGCACCGTAGGTGTGATCCCACCAATCGCCCTCCCTCCACCCATCCTTCCCCCACCCCTTGCCCTTTTCCCCATATTCTTGTGCTATAATTGGGTTTTAGCCTTCATATGAAACCTATAAATTAGCTTCATAGTAGGGCTGAGTATATTGGATACTTTTTCTTCCATTCTTGAGATACTTTGCTAAGAAGAATGTGTTCCAGCTCCATCCATGTAAACACAAAAGAGGTAAAGTCTCCATCTTTCTTTAAGGTTACATAGTATCCCATGGTATACATGTACCACAGTTTATTAATCCATTAGTGGGTCGATGGGCACTTGGGCTTCTTCCACGACTTAGTAATTATGAATTGTGTTGCAATAAACATTCTGGTACAGATATCTTTATTATGATGTGATTTTTGGCCTTCTGGATATATACCTAGTAAGGGAATTATAGGATCGAATGGCAGGTCTATTTTTAGATCTCTAAGTATTCTCCTTTAGATCTCTAAGTATACATCCTTCCAAAAGGAATATATTAGTTTGCATTCCTACCAGCAATGTGAAAGTGTTCCCTTTTCTCCACATCCACACCAGTATCTCTTGTTTTGGGATTTTGTGATGTGGGCTAATCTTACAGGAGTTAGATGATATCTCAAAGTAGTTTTGATTTGCATTTCTCTGATGACTAAGGATGATGAGCAACTTTGGCTGGATCTTGAAAGGAAGAGGGAGTTTACCAGGAACCAAGGACTCAGAGGGGCACTCCAGCTGGTGGAGAAAGTCCTCCATGCCATGCCAAAAGCAGATCCTAGAGAGAGGGAGCATCAAAGTGAGCCAGGCATTCTAGAAAGATCCTCCCACTGTAGCGATGGATGCAGGAGGCTTTGGCCGTGGCCCACGAGGGAGGAATGAGAGAGTGTGACCCAAGGCACTGGTTGTGGGAACAGAGAGTAGACCAAAAGCTTGACATGGACATTTCATTGGAGGGGGTTGACAAGGTGTTGTGGTCCTATGGATGTGGGGAGTTAGGGAGGTGGGGTTCCCAGCCATCTCTGAGGTTCCAGCTTAGGGAGAACCCAGACAGGTGGCCATGGCGTTGACTTTAGCTTTGGTGAACCACATGCTGGGACTCAGCTGCTTCTGGTCCCTGTCCTCCATCCCCAGCTGTGCAGCCCAGAAGAGTCACCTCCCCTCTCACTTGCTGTGCTTCAGTTTGCTTATCTGGAAATGGGCTAACCTGGAAGCCGGGCTGATGCGAAGGGTGTAAACTATGTCCTGGCTTCAGTTCGGTCCTCCAGGAAACAGACTCATGCCACCGAGTCATTTGAAGAGATGATAATAAAGGAATATTTACAAAGATCTGGCTGAGATGTAGGGAGATTTAAGGGACAGTGCAGTGCCCCAGAGCTGGGACAGTCTTCTCAGTAACCACCCCAAGGGATGTGTGGGCTGTGGGTAGGTCTAGGGACATGGCAGCCCCTTGACTATTCAAATTATCAGCCCTTGTCCCCTAGGGCTTCGGCAATCTATGACACAGGATACTGGGTGCGGTTGCCCCTGGAGTGTGGAGGGAGCAGTAAATAGTCCCAGCTTGGAGTGGATGTCAGCATGGATTCGCATTCGATCCCAGCCCCCTAGACCCACACCTATTCTGAAGGTGAGGCCAGGGCAAGCTGCTGATCCAAAACTTGAATCCGTCCAAAGCTCTCCCCACCAGGCCCTGAAGTTGTCTTGTTTCAACTGCCTCCCATCTCTCTCCCCTTCCTTTCCTTCCCTCCATCTCTCCCTTTTGTCCCACTCTCTCTGCCTTCCTCTTTCCTCTTCTTCCTCTCTCTCCATCCTTCTTTCCCTTTGCCCCACTTCTGACCTACCTGACAGCCAATACCTGCAAGGAGCCCCTCTCCGGTCAGAATCACCCTCTCTTCCTGACTTAGCACCTGCTGACCTTGGCCTACAGAGGTGTAGCATTGTTTAGGTGTTGGGAGCCCCAGGCACTTTGGGGGCTGTGTCTAACAAACAGAGGCTCTCAAGGCACCCAGGGCGGGGAGGCCCGAGCACTTCATTTCCACCAGGACTTGTTGGCCATCTGGAGTAATTGGCCATGTCCTGCCTGTCTTCCTGTTGGGGGATGGGTAAAGGGGCAGGACTAGCCAGAACAGAGACACTATTTCAGGAGACTGTGAAGAAGAAAAGAAAGGAACCAAAGAAACCGCATCTAATGCATGCTGGGCACCGGGCAAGGGGTTTGCACATATTTTATCAAATTCCCACATTGGCCCTACACGATCCTCCCCATTTTATAGATGAAGAAAGCAATATCAAAGACCAGCTAAAGGCTCACACCTGTGCTAGGTCCTGCACAGCACAGGAAACAGGTGTAAGTAGAGCACGACAGCCTTATTAGCTGGGCATCTACTATGTGCCAGGCACTGGGTTAGGTGACGAAGAAGACTCCATCCTTGTCTCAATTGCAGAAGCTGGTCCTCAGCATGCTGAGATGTCAGGGGCTGGAGAATACTTAGGCATCTTCTAGAAGCCCCCTCCTCCCCTGGGCAGATGGGGAGGAAGCAGCTCCCCCCCACCCCCAGCCTCACAGGGAGTCCTCCTGTTCCGCCTATAACCATGGCTTCTCAAGGACGTTTGTTTCCAGGCTCCTCCTGTTTTGAAGTTGATTTTTATTCCCCCACTTAAACAATTAAGCTTTAACATACCAAAAACAGATCATTATCCTCCTAAGGTTTAAAAAACAAGATTACTATTTGTAACACAAGCAATTAGCTACCTTCTGGTGTTTCCTTACTTCCCTCTTCCCCAAGGGACTGTGCTTCTTCAGGTTGAGGAGGGCCCGGCAACCAGAGGTGCCCTCCAAACCACCCCTGGAACAAGGCCTGGGATCTTGGGAGCTGGAAGTGCTCTGGGGTGGGGGGAAGGGTGCTAAGGGGAGACGGGGGATCTGCCAATACAGAGAGTTCTTCTTTAGGAGTGCTGGCTTGGTTCGGTTCTGTCTGCGCTGGAGCATCCAATCCCAGACTGTTTTCCAAGCCACATCGCTGCTCTGGTAGGATGTAGGTGGCCATCCACCCCAGCGGCTTCGGGATATGTCAATTAGGAATAGCAGCACAAGATCTTCCCACAGAGGATGTTTAAGGGCTGTGAGCCCTCCGCATTCAAGTGGAATGTTAGGATTTTTTGTTTATTTGTTTTTGAGACAGAGTTTCACTCAGTCGCCCTGGGTAGAGTGCTGTGGCATCATAGCTCACAGCAACTTTAAACTTCTAGGCTCAAGTGATTCTCTTGCCTCAGCCTCCTGAATAGCTAGGAATATAAGCCTGAGCCACCATGCCCAGCTAATTTTGTTGTTGTTGATGTTGTTTTATTTTTTAGTAGAGACAGTGTCTTGCTCTTGTTTAGGCTGGTCTCGAACTCCTGATCTCAAGTAATCCACCTGCCACTTCAGCCTGCCGGAGTGCTAGGATTTCAGGCATGATGCCCTGCTCCCAGCCTGGGTGTTTTTTCATTGTTCTGGACATAGGGTCATAGATTTCATTAGATTTATTTTTTTAATGGTGAAAGGGATACTGATTTATATCTTTTGCATTTATTTTGTTATGAAATATCACGAATGAGCCTATATGCTAAATGAGGAATCAAATCATGAATAGATTAATAAACTATACCATGAAATACTATTCAGTTATAAAAAGGATGGAGACCTTACATCTTTCATATTAACCTGGATGAAGTGGTAGAACATTCTCTTTAGTGAAGTATCACAAGAATGGAAAAGCAAGTACCCAGCATATTCAATACTAATATGAAGCCAGTAGATGAACTAATACACACCCACATAAGAGAAAAATTCAATTCAATTGAAGTTAAGGGGAGGGGGAAGGAGGGCTGGGTGTGCTCCCACCTAATGGGCACAAGGTAAGGGTATACGGCACATCTCCTCGGGGAGGGGCACAACTACAATAGGGACCTCACCTAACAAATGCAAACATTGTAACCTAATCCTTTGTACCCTCATAGTACTCTGAATTTTTTGATATGAAGCATATATAAAGTGTGTGCATATAATGTAAAAAATAATGAAACAAATGCTGTGTACCAAACATCCAGACTGAGAACTAGGAAATAGCCTCCCATGGGCTTTCCCTGGTTTCATCTCCTTTCTCCCCCCCAGAGGTGACTGATTTTTGTTAAAATTATCCTTCCCTTGCTTTCTTTATATTCTTCCTCCCTATAAATCTATTCCAAAGCAATGGATTGTTTAGCTGTGCCCTGTCTGAGGACTTGTAATGGATTTGTACTATAAACATACTGTGAACGTTGCTTCTTGAGGGCCAGGTGGTATGTTTTTGAGGTCCTTCCCTGTCCATGTGTGAACTGGTGGTTTGCATCTTTCCTGTGTCCCACAGTCTTGCATTTTATGACTTAACACCACTCACCAGCTTCTGGATGTTTGGCCTGTGTCTAGATTTTCACTGTTTAGAACAATGACATTCCCTTACACACATGCAGGAGCTTCTCTAAGGAAAATAACTGGGACTGGGGTTGTTGGACCACGGGTTTGTGCACACGCAGTTTTGCCAAACTTAAATAATCAAGCTTTAATACACCAAAACCAGATCGTTATCTTCCTGAAAAAGCAACATTGCTTCTTGCAATCAAACCATTTTCCAGAATGTTCTACCAATTTACACTCTCAGCAGCAATGGATGAAAGTACCAATTCCTTTCAACATCTTCACCAGTGTTGACAATTGTCAGCTATATTCATTTTTGCAAATCTGGCATGTATGTATATTGGTGGTGTTGTTAAATTTGCATTTACTTGGTAATTAGCAAGATGGAGCACTTTCTATATATTTATTGGCCATTAGGGTGGCCTTTCTGTAAAGTACAATTCAAATCTATTACCCATTTTCCTGTTGAGGTTTATGGTTTTTTTTTTAGTGTATTGATTCATAAAGGGCATTTAGTTTGTTTTTGTTTTAATATACAGGGTAGCCATAAAGTTCGTATGCAATTTTAAATACTTATCTATTTTATATTGCACGTGAACTTTATGGCCACCTGTATTCTAGAAATGAATTCTTTGCAACTGTATGAATTGCAAATCTTTTCACACTAAGGCTTTTCTTTGACTTGCATTTATTGCATTTCCAAAGGGCCATGACCCCAGGAAAGGTGGAGAACCATTTACAATATATACAGACGTCTGACGCCACTGGGCTACTTTCCTTCAGCACTCCTGGGTTCCTTGTGTACATCACCTGTACACATTTGTATTTTGTTTTCTCCTGGCATCCCTGTACCTCATTATGCCATACAGGGCTGCTTCGACTCCTATGACATTATTATAAGGCGCAGCAAATAACAGACTGTTTTTTCTGACTCATACACCACTAACCACGGAACACTTCACTTCCGGTCACCGAAATGTGTGTGGGTTTCTCCCCTCTAGCAACTGATTCCCCAGTGACACCAGCCGGGTGTCCCACACTTCAATTTCTTTTTGACCCTATCTATCTGGAGGTAGCGTCAGATCCCACAAGTTAAACCCCTGTCCCACAAGGCCACACCCACTTCAGATGCCAGTTGTAAATCTCAGATTGTGGCTTGTGTTTCAGGCCAACTGTTTATAAATTGGGGGTGCCCATAACTCCCTTGTCAGGTTCTATTAATTTGCTAGGGCAACTCAGAGAACTCAGGGAAACATTTTACTTATGTCTAATCATTTATTACAAAAGATACAGCTGAACCACCAGATGGAAAAGATGCCTTGGACCAGGTGTGGGAGGAGGGGTACAGAGCTCCCATGCTCTCTCTGGGCACAGCACCTCCAGGAAGCTCCACAAGTTCAGCAACCCAGAAGCTCTCTAGACCCTGTCATTCATCACATAGGGAAGATGGCTTGTTAACTCCAGCTTCTACCTGCTCCCTGGAGAATGGGAGTGGGGATAAAAGTTCCAAGCTTCTAGTCACGGCTTGGTCTTCCTGGTGGCCAAACCCACCCTGAAGTTATCCACCAAGAGTCACCTCATTAGGACAAACGATGCACCCATCCCCAAGGAAATTCCAAGGGATTGCGAGCTCTGTGTCAGGACCTGCGGTCAGAGACCAAATGTTAGAAGAAAAGATGTTTCTTGCACCCATATTTCTCAGGACATTTCGAGGGTTTTAGGAGATCTATAGCCGAAACCAGGGAATAGACCAAGTATGTCTCTTTCCATATCTCTTACCATATCACAAAGCCACAGTTAGAATTGCTGTTGTCATGTGGTTGGGCTGCCACTTAGAGCTGATCTCCATCGCTGAGTCCTGAGCCAATGGAAATTTCATCTTTTCTTCTGATCTAAAGATCAGGGTCTGTGAGGCCCTGACTTCTTAAGAAGGATAAGAGGCAGGAAGACCCCTCCTGGAATAGGGGCCTTGATAGTGCCCCTGCCATGCTTGGCGGTGGTATCATCTGGGGGAACTGGTGGAGGCCAGTTGGTCAGACAGACATGAGCTTTGGATTGTCTTCAGAGAGAGCCCATCCCTTGATTTCCAGAAAAAGAAAAAAGAGCTAATGCTAGAGATATTTGCTTTCCTGTTTATGTGGGGACAGCTTGATTTGCATCTCATTTACATCTATTTGTGTACTGAATCTTGAAGGTCCAAACTCTGGGTAGCTGAGATAACATAAAATTATACAACCTGCTACAACCAGGTTCTTGCTGATCTGGGAGGTTTGACAGCCCGAAGCTGAGTGAAGCTCTCAGCAGAGCCTGCAGCAGGGTCAGGAGCTCTTCCATGCCACTCAATTCTGGAGCACTTGCTACGTGCAGCCTAGCGTGTTAGCTACTTGCAGCATTTCGTGTGGCCTAGCAAGTTAGTCCTCTTTCAGAAGCAGAAATGGAAACTAGCCCAGGTTACTTCCCACGGACTAACAGAGTGGCTATCCCTTGAGGCTTTGACTCAGACAGACCTGGTGTTGGATCCCAGCTCTGGTCTTTCCAGACTGAGTATTTTGGGACAAGTTACTTACTGTTTCTCGAGCTTCAGCTTCCCCATTATTAAAATGAGAAGTACACTCATTTTATACATTTTATACATTTAATACTCATTTTAATGAGTGTACTTCTCTCTGAAGGTTTGTGTGGAGATGGGATGAGCCATGTGTTGAAGCGCTTAACCCAGGACACCCACAGAACCGAGATGAGCAGGAGCCAGGACTTGAATTCAGTCTAATTCTCACTTCTCTGGGGTCCACTGTGCCTCCTGCCAAAGCGCTCTCTTTTGCCGGACCCAAAGCGCTCTCTTTCCTGCCCTCCCCTGCCAGATGCCCACCGCTCCTCTTCCTCACCACCACCCTCCTGCCAGGACACACAGGTGGCTGTGGGCTGGGGGGATGCCACTTTGTGAGGCATTGTGCTGGGGGAGTTTTCCCCTGGGGTTGGTCACTTCCTGTCATCATGAGAAAAAAAGCCAGGACGAGATGTAAACATTGACGCTTTTCTCCGTTATTTTGTCCTCGTCTTTAAAAGCTTTGAAGGTTGCTGGCCCACCTGCCTAAGGTTGACAATGAAGATGTGGCCAGCTCCGTTCCTATAAACAGTAGGAGTGTGTGGTGCCTACACAACAAGCTCACAGGGAGGCTGTCACCAGGCAACCTGCTGTGATGATTCAGGGCTTCCTGAGTCATCCTGACAAATGTAGAACGTGGTCATATAGAGCCTTTTCTGCCCCTTTCCCCTCAACTCCCAAGTTTGACCCACCCCAGTCTGGTGGGCTAAGCTGATCTCGGCCTTCTGAACCCACCTTAGAGGCAGGGGAGGGGGACCCCTCCCAGCCTTCCCAGGAGAGTGAGCTTTGGAGGCCAGACTGTCTTGGGTATGAACCCTAGTTCTGCTACTCACTAGCTGTGTGACCTTAAGAAAGCTGCTGAACTTCTCTGTGTATATTTTCTTATCTGTGACACGAGAATACTAATAGTAACTATCACGTGGTTGTGTGTGCTTGGACTGAGCACTCAAAGTCAATTATTAGCATTATCAGAGTGCAGCTGTGTGGACGAATCATGGCTTTACTGGCATTCAAATCCCAGTCTCTCCAACTAACCTCCTTTAACTCACCACCTTTAACCTCCTGGGGCCTCCAAGGCCTCATCTGGGTTGCCTCCCCTGAAGGGTGGTTGCAGGGCTGGCTTCATGGGTGTGCATGGGGGTGGGGGGGCGTGCCCAGCTTAATGCTCTGGGGTCGCCATCCTGAAATCCCTAATAATTGTAAAGTCAAGCCTTCTCATTTTCATTTGGCACCAGGTCCTGCGCTGGTCCTGGGTGGATGGGAGGATGGGAGGAGGGGTATGTGAAACCCACCTGGTGGTACCAGTTCCCCTCCCCTCCCTTCCCCTGCTCAGAACTGTCAGCCTCTTGCCAGTATCCTGCCTTGTGTTGCCTCTCTCGCTTCTGCTTTTCACAATTGGACTCTTGTATTTCAATTAACTTCCCAGGGCTGTTCTCTGACTCCAGTTAGGTGGCAGGCTAGGCACAGTGTCCACACATCTCTCTTCCTCATCTCTGGCTTCTCCTGGGCTGAGCTGGACGTAGGGCCCCCCAAAAGTTCCCTGGATGCTGGTGATGTGCAGAATTTAGGGATTACGTCTGTCTCCTCCTCTCCTGGTAGTGGCTGGATCCTCACCGCCTCCAAGAGTCCAAGGGGACGTGAGGGTCACCTGGTGACAGGTGGGGCTATTTTCAGTGGAAACTTTATTTGCTTGGGATTCTGACCTCGGAGTGAGTTGATTTAGGCTTTTTACTGTGGTGGAACTGACCATATATTTTCTGTATATTAGGTGATTTCAAGGAAAAAATCAATTTTAATAGCAACAGTCAAAACTGCAACTGGTAGTATCGCCTACTTTACACCTGGGTTTATGGGACAGCAGGGCAAAGAGCCAGGGCTCCCCAGCTCTCTGCTCCTTCTCAGCAACTGGAGTCGGGATTGGGAGGAGGAAGGGGGGGGAGGTGCTCGGAAGGGAAGGTCATCAGAGCAGAAGGGAGTCGCCCCATGACAGCTCTTCAGTTCTGTGTAACAGCTGATTACTCTTTAGGCTGGAATGCAGTCTTGAGTTCAAATTCATATTTCAGAATAATCATTAGTTGTTTAATAGTTGATACAGCCTCATGGTGGAAAATCCAAAATCACAGAAGGCTATAGAGTAAAGTTTCTCCCTCTACCCTTGTTCTTCTGAGAGGCAACCAGTGTTATCCGTGTCTTGTATGTCCTTCTAGAGATAGTTCGTTTATATTCAACAAAAAACACTCATATCCTAGATTTATATAATTCTATTCATGTTATTTCCTGTATCCTACTGCCTGCCATTCTGTACGTTGTGTTTTCACTCAACAATGGCTGTTGCAGACAGTTCTTAAGTAGAACCTCTGTAAGTGGACCACCCACAGGACTGTAACAAACTGGTCAACCTGTGGAAGTGGTCCATATGAGGACCGAGGCCTACTGTACTGATATGTACCTGAGGTGCATGTCCGGTCAGGGAAAATCAGGTCAACTTAAGGAGGTGATCAAGGTAGGGAGGTGGTCAACTATGGAGGTTTCACTGTAATTTGCAAACATTTCCTTTTCCTTTTATATAGTTGTAGAGTCATCTCTTATAAAGAGGTCTCCTAACTTAGCCAGTCCCCTATGGCTGGATGTATAGGTTGCTTCCACCCTTTATCAGCATAAGTCTTTAACGAATTCTCTTCTCACCTACTGTTTTATTCTGGTTTTTTTAGAGATTGGGTTTCACTATGTTGCCCAGCCTGGTCTCAAACTCCTGGCCTCAAGTGATCCTCCTACCTCAGCCTCCCAAAGTGCTGGGATTGCAAGTGAGAGGCACTGTGTCTTGCCTCTCATCCTACTAGTGACAGAACTTGTTTGGAGAGCAAACTGTCTCTTTCACTTGCAACTTCTGCCTAGTCATTCAGCTGCGTATATGATTCTTTCTCTTCTTCCTGGAACCTTGGGGTGAACACCCAGGGCATCCATTTTACTGTTCCAGCACATCCCTGTGCACTTCTCCCTCCTCCACTGTCACCCAGGAGTCCACGGCTCCATCACCCTGGGCTTGTGCCATCACAGTAACCTCCTCTCCTGTGATGGAAACCAGGGCCAGGATGAGATCACTGCTCTTCCAAGGCCTTCAATGGCTGCCTGGGGCTCAGAGATAATATCCCCAGTCCTCACCCTGTCCTATCTCCCACGCTCTTCCCTGCTCAGTGCCCTTAGCACACATTAGGCTCTGCCCTGTTTCAGAACAGTTGCACAACTGTGCCTTCTGTCTGAGCACCATCCCACCTTGGACACCCTCCTGCACCCCTCACTTCCAATCCCTTGTAGTCTCAGCTTAAAGGGCACCTCCTCAGAGAGGCCCCTGCCTCCCTTCTACACCTGGTCACCCACCCAGGCCCTGGTCTCCATGCTTTGTGCTTTTCCTTATGCCATTCATCTCTCTGTGTACTTACATAGCTGCTTGTGTGTTTGTTTGGTTCACTTCTATTTGCGCCACTAGAATATAAACTGCCCGTGGCTCGGCGCCTGTGGCTCAACGGGCTAAGGCGCCAGCCACGTACACCTGAGCTAGCGGGTTCGAATTCAGCCCGGGCCCGCCAAACAACAATGACAGCTGCAACCAAAAAATGGCCAGGCATTGTGGCAGGCGCCTATTGTCCCAGCTACGTGGGAGGCGGAGGCAGGAGACTCGCTTGAGCCCAGGAAGAAGGTTGCTGTGAGCTGTGATGCCATAGCACTCTACCCAGGGTGACAGTTTGAGGCTCTGTCTCAAAAAATAATAATAATAATAATAATAAAGAATATAAACTGCCCGAAGGCAAGGATGTGTGCCTTATTCATTGCTCTGTGTCTTGTCCTCCATAAGTAGCCTGAGAAGTGTTTATCAAATGAATGAACATTTGCAAGCACTTGTTCTTTGCCAGACCTTGTGCTCAGTACTGGGCATTCAAAGTTCAAGAGGACTCACTGGTCCCCAAAGGAGAAAAAGAGGATGTGAACCTTCCTCTGAATGTGGCCCAAGGAGGAAGAGCTAACTGTACCACAGAGAAAGTCTAGAAGGATGAGGGGCATTTCACCAGTGAAAAAGAAGGGAACACACATCCCAGGCAGAGGGTATAGCAGGAGCACATGTCTAGAGATGTTCACGGCTGTGGTATGTTTGGGAGAGGGTGTAGACCCAGGGAAGCTGGAACATAGGGAGAGGGTGTAGACCCGAGTTCAGAGCATAAGGAGAGGGTGTAGACCCAGGGAAGCTGGAATGCAGAGTGCAGAGTGAGCTGGGATAAAATGAGCTGGGAAATTTCACTGAAGTCCTACTGTGATGGGTCAAGGTGTTTGGATATTTTTGTTGCTTCTTTCTATTTCTTTGTATCCTTAACCTTTCCCTCAGTACTAGAGGGAAGTTCAATGAAAAATACTAGCTATAAACCAATAATACTAGATGCCACTTCTGTTTTATGACGGGAGAACAAATGCTCCTGGATTCAAGAGTTACTTGCCTTGCTTCTTATTCTCTTCTGCCATATTTATTGGGAATTTCTTGTCTTAGTTGTGGGAAGCTAAGTTGCTGTAACGAAGAGACCTGCTTTCCAAAATCCTGTACCTTAAGGGAAAAATACATTTATTTCTCTATCTCGTAATAGTTTTGGGTGGGCAGCTCCTTTGCAGAATCATTTTCCCTCTTGAGTAGCTTGATTCGAGACTCAGGTTCCTCCCATCTTAATTCTCTGCCATCCCCTGGGGGTGTTGTGAACACCTACATGGTGGGGCTGGGTCTCAGCCCTGTCCTGGTTGTAGGCAGTGGGGAGAGGAACAAGATTGAGGACAAAGCAGGCCCGTTGTCTCGAAGGCTCTGACTTGCATGGTGTATGCATCAATTTTGTTCACATCCCATCTGCAAAAACTGGATCTAACTGCAAATGCATCTGGGGAGTGTGGTCTGGCTGGCCAGCCAGATGCCCACCTACAATTCTACCCTCCACAAAAAGGCGACCATGGGATTTGGAAGGCAGCTCCCCAGAGGGACCTGCAGTAGCAGCTTCCAGCTAACCAGCAATGCTTGGCTGGGGGTGACTCCGGGTACTCCATGTTCACTACACAGAGTGAACCATGAACCACTCTTGGCCCCCAGCTACAAGGGAGAGGATCTTGGGGCTCTCCTGAGCTCAGTGTGCCCCTTTCTTCAGACCAGGCTCTCAGTGGTAGGGCCTCTCTCCTGTCTTTCATTGACCCAGACCTATCTTAGGCTACTGCTCAAGAAAGAGCCTTGGTCTGCAAATTAACATCTGAGGCCACGTTCTAGTAGGGCAGAGGGACCATGTAATTGGAGAAACTCTTAAATATTTGAGAAGCCCCTCTTAAGATCCAGAGACAAGCTGTTAATTGCTAAGCATGATCATCCAGTGATTATTAGAGTCCCTTGTAGACGACCTGCCAATATCGCAGTAGCCCAATAGGGGTCACTATATGGACCTGAAAGAAAGAAAACGGTATTTTAAAACTGTGATCTAAATCCAACTTTTATGGGACTTTTATGACAAGTAGTATAAAACCTCATTAAAATGAAAATTAATGATAGCTAATATTTATTGAGCACTTACTGTGTCAAGCACTATCTGGCGCCTCACAAGCCATCTCTTCTTAGTTCACTCCAGGAAATGAGTGCTGTGGGTTTTGATTTCTAATGAGGAAACTGAGGCTTAGAGAGATTTAGTGACATGACACAAGGCCACGGACTTAATACAGAGCAAACCAGGGTTTCATTCCATTTTGCCCAACTTTGAAAGCATCCTCCTTAACGAAGCTGCTTGCCTAAGCAGCGTCAAAATAATGTTCACAGAGCCCCTATAAGGCTTCTCGAGCCTCACAGCACCCCTGGTTTGTCTCTATCCTCATTTCAGTCAAGGCCACAGAGGCACAGAAAGTCAAATACATACAACTGGGAGCCATTCTTTTTTTTCTTTTCTTTTTTTTTGCAGTTTTTGGCTGGGGCCGGGTTTGAACCCACCACCTCCAATATATGGGCCGGCGCCCTACTCCTTTGAGCCACAGGGGCCACCCAGGAGCCATTCTTGCTGACCCTCTGCTCTGTCTGTTCCCCCAGCCTAGTGGGTGCTGCAAATACAAAGGAAGGGCCAGAGAGAGGGTTGAGGGACAAACCAATATGGAAAATTCTCTATTCTGTTTCCCTTCTTGAAATTGACAATATGTACATGTTAGTAAAGGCTCTGCAATCCTCCAGAGAAACTATTCAACTTTTATTCAACCCAATTTTCCCCACAACTGGTTGGACCACAGAAGAAAAAGGAGCCCACACCAACATTCTACCTGCAGAGTAGCCACTTTGAAGATGCTCCTGCCCCGGGATGGGGTTCCCTGCTCTTTGCCTCCCCACTCCCCAAGCCAGAACACCCCGCCTATGGAAGCATTTCAAGACCCAATGCAAAAGCCACATTCCTCACTAAAGCTTCCTGATTGCACCACAACTAGAGTGGTCTCCTCGACCCTCAGTGTTAGATCAGCTCTTTCCCTGACCTTAAACTGTAAAGGTGGTCATGATGTGGGGTCACCCATGGTCTTTTCTTGTCTTTTCTCTGAACGTTGGGTTTCTTAAGGCAAAGAATTAAATCTCAGGCCTCTTTTCCTATCTCATATGGAGCCTGGCTCACTAAACAGTCACTGAACAAGAACTGGAAAAGGAGATGCAACTTGTGAAGGGCTCAGACTCTACCTTCCTCTGCTAAGCCCCATTCTGGTTTCCATGGTAACCATTGTAGAGGGTCACCTGGTTCCCAAGACTCAGAGTGGCCTAGCCTGAGTCACTTGTACATGACAGACAGGTGACAGGCTTCCCCTGGCAGTTCAGGAGCAGATGATGGGGAGTCCATGTGCTACCCTGACCGGTTTACATGTCCAGTCTGAGTGTCCCTAGGATGGAGAAATATATCATCTGTCACCTGCAGACGGGCAGCCTGGCATGGACCCAGATTAAGGCTTCCTCACTTGTAGCAAGCTGCTCCATCCTCTCCTGAGCTGGGAGGTCGCTGAGTATTTGTCAAGAACCAGAAAGAATGTGTTATGGGGGCCACAGCACATGGCAGACCCAGTTTCCAAACACCTTGCATGTGAGGGTGAGCCTGGGGCAGTGGGAGTGAGAATCAAGGGCAGAGGCCGAGTCACAGTGAACGGGAGAGCCCCACCCAGCCCGGGAGGGCACCCTGCCCAGCGCCAGCCAGCAAAGCCCCGTGGGAGTTGGCACCCAGGAGATGTGTATGGCACCTTCCGATTTATATCTGACTCTCTGGATTTTTGAAAAATTGGTTCCAAAATTTTGAACACTGTGAAAGGTGAATAGAGCCAGGCTGCTGGTGTGCTGCGGCGTCCCGTGGCTGTTGGCTTACCTTTGTGTCAGGTCAGCACCCACCCAAGTGGTGTGCACGGGGCAAGGTGCGGTGGGAGACGTAGCTCAGTGATCATTTCAAAGTCACCGCCGAGTGAAAGAACAGGTGAAAGCCATGTAGCAGTCATGGGTTATATAAGCAGTGCTGGGGATCAGGAGCTCAGCCCTGAGTTCCACACTTACGAGTTGGATGCCCCCATTGGAGGTGGCGTGAGGTACGCACATGAGCCATGTCTGGGTTCTACTTCAGAGGCTCGTGGTTGAACCACATGGCAGGTGCTGCATATTCCGTGGATGTGTCGCAGTCATGTGTGGGGTCTTGGTTCATATAAGAAGTGTGTCTTGCAACATGTCTGGTGTCTGGCCCCTACTCCTGTACCCTGCTGTGGGTAGGCCAGCTCTGTCCTTGGTCTAGGGGTTGGGATGGGAATGGGGGAAGAGAGAGAGAAGGCCGCGGAAAATGCTCCAGGGGTGGCTATGTGCGAGGACCCTGGTTCTGCCTCTTACTGAGCAAATCACGTAAGCGCTCCTTGCCTCAGTTTACTATTCTGTAAAATAGGGCTGGGGTCACTATGATGAAGGTGAAGAGAGAGCTCATCTGTGACATCACCCAGCACAGGCACCCGGCAGGTGTGAGGGGTGTCCCTGTCCTCCCTGGCCGCCTGCAGGCCCAGGGCTAGGGAGGAGAGGAGGGGCACACAGGGAAGACTTCTTCTCTCTCTTTATCTCCGTCTTTCTCTCTCTCCCTCCCTGCCCATCTCTTCTCTCTTTCTCTTTCCATCCTTCCCTCCCCTTTCTTCAGGGCAACAGAATGTTTCCATTTCTCAAAACGGATGTGGCACAGGGCGCCACCTTCTCAACCTGCCTCTAAAAGGCAAACTCTGGAGAACAGTTCCCTCCAGGAGGCTCAGGTGCCCTCCCCCTTCCCTCCCTCATCCCCATCTTTGGGCTCAGACCAAGGCCATCCTCAACTGATTGCCTTTACTGTGAACCTGCCATGAGCTAAGTTTCCATCTGCTACAAGAATAAACACGACTAGAAAAGCACAGGCTGGGGAGCTGCCCACTCCTCCCAACCGGGGCCATTGGCCACATTCCTGGCCTGTGTGACTTCACGCATCTTCAGACAAGAATAACACCCCTGTTCCTCAGGGCTGTTGAGAAGAATCAGGGAAATGACATTCGTAAGCCCCTAGTTCAGGGGCTTTTTGTCCTTGTCCCTCACCACTACCTCCCCCCACCCCCAAATGCTTCATTCCACTTCCTGCAAAGCACAGAGGAAACTGGTGCCCAGTGTCAGGCAGCAGTTCTGTGTCTCCTGACTCCACAGGGACATGGTAACCCTTAACAGATCTGTCTTCTCTCTCTTTATCCAAGAATGCCCTGGTCACCTGGTCAGTGCATGCATCTGGCCCGTATCAGATTTCCCTTCCCTGCCCTGCTTAGCCCTCCTATCCCCTGATACCAGGCCAGGATAATGACACAGTTTGCACAGACTCTCCCCAACCCCCTCTGCAGCCTCCCTGCCCTTCCTCCCCACAGGGAACCTGCTGTGTCGCAGAGGAAGAACACCAGATGTTGAAGCAGTATTCTCTTCTCACACACTCGCCCGTGGACACGTTTGATCTTGGGCTTAACAAGTTCAGCCATTTTTCTGAAGAAAGTAAAAGAGATTCAGACAGAGAAAGGAGATGGATACAAAGAATGAGAGAGAGACGTGAGATAAAATGAGCCAGAAACTGGAAAGAAAAGAAAATAGACGGACAGGCTAGAGCAGGGGACATCTCTTAGAAGCCACCTCTGGCCCATCTCCCGGCCCTGGTGGCCAGCAGCCTGGTAGCCACTGTATCAACTCAGAGTGATCGTGCCTTCCCTGGGGAGGTGACAGCCACAGACTCAGCATGACAGGGTATCTACTTAAGATTCAGGGACCTCTGACATACGAGGCTTCTCTCCCAAGCTGGGATGAGCAGCCCCGTGGTCAGAGGGCTGGCTGGCAGGGGACGAATGTGCTGCTGGAGGGGACCTGGAGCCCCGCCTTGCTCACTCTGGGGGCTGGGCAGCCTTTCTGGGGCACCTGGGGAGCTTCGTGAAACCCTCCCTCTGTTCGGCATTAATTCTGCTTTTCTTTCTTGCTCTGCCTCTCTCTCCCCTCTCCCCTCCTTTGTCTCCCTATCTTCGATTTCCTATTCGAGAACAGTTCCAGCCTGTGCCACCGCTGAAATCCCGGCCTCTATAACCAGTGAAGTCTGTTTGGAGCCTGTGAGTCAGACACCGGCGTTGGTTTTTATTAAAGGCAAAAGGAAAATAAACTGATTTTTAAGAAGGAAAATACCTTGTTCTCAGCCAAATGTTCCATGGGATAACTAACTGCTTGGGAGATTATTGTAAAACATGCAATTACGCATGATAGCCCTCGACCCTCCGGTGGGAGTGTCAGACCTTCAGTGGGTTATTTTTTCCCCTCTGGCTGAATGTTTCTAGGTCACTTCCATCCTCCTCCACTGAGAGCCCCATGCAGGAAACGCCATGAATTCCATTCCAGTCCCTGAGCCTCCATAATTAATGGGATCACTGGAAACCAACCAGAAGGATGCTGAGGGGAGAGGTCTTATCTCTTGGAGTCTTATCTTTCTGGTATTCAGACAGAGAAGCTTCTAGCAGGATGAGGAGCTGAGTTCCTTCAGGCCCTGGGGCTGCCTCTGCTGACACCATCTTGGCCCCCTCCCGGTTAGCCCACCTGGGGCTGCAATCCTGGGGCCCCTTTCTCTCCCTGCCCTACCGCCCTCTGGAGCTGTCTCTCTCCATAATCCTCTTCTTATCGAGTCTATTAGCGTTCTCTGGTAGACTCTGGCAAGTTCAGCTGCATCTCCTTGTCTAGTTTATATTAGAAGAGAAAGCTCTGGCGAGTTTTCCCCTCACCTGAGGAAAGAGATGCTTCTCTCTTTCAAGACACTCATAACCTTTGATGAGGCCCAAGAAAGACTCAAATTATAATGAAATGCAGTCGTCTCCAGATGAGATTGCCGGAGTGAGCTTCCGGCTGCCTTGTGCAACAGACTGAGCTTTCCAGCAGGAAGGCAGCTTTGTGCAGAGGGCTACCCTGAATGCCTTTGCTGTCCTATGGGCAGCTGGCCTCTTGCCTGTCCATTTCTCCCTGCCTGGACCATTGCAGTAGCCTCCCAACTGGTCTCCCCACCGCCTGTTCATCTGCTTTGATTAGATTCTCCTGCTCTTGTCTCATCATTTCTCTCCTCAGAGGCCTTCAGCAGCTCCTAAACTCCCAGTTCAAATGCACCCTCTTCTCCCTCACAACACCCTTCCCATACCTTCCAGGTGGGGCTGACTGTACTGTGTACCCACCCTCCCTATGACAGTGTCTGTGACCAAGTAGGAAAACCACTTCACTTCTCTTGCCTGGGATTATCATTACCCATATAGATGATAGATGAGAAATAAAGTAGCCCCTGGGAAGAAAGCTGCACCCCCTGCCAGGTGCAGACAGTAGGCTGCCTTGCAGTCACAGGGACCTGGGCTCGAACCCTCACTCTGCCCGCTTGTAGCTGAGTGCCCCAGGGAAAGTTCACTCACATCATGGAGCTTGTTTCCTTTCCCATCTGTTAAATAAGACTAATGACACACACTTCGTTGGACTGTTGCTGAGGTTAAAGAAGATAGAAAGTGTGGAGCGCATACTAGCTGCTCAGTAAATGCTAGCTGCTCTTTGTTTTGTATGCCTTCAAAATGCAAAAGGAATTATCCGTCTGGTTTTATGGAGGGAGAAGTGGTTCTCAATCTTGGCTATGTTTTGAAAACACCTGGTGAGGGCTCGCTTTGGCCACATGTATACTAAAATTGGAATCATACGGCATGACCCCTGCATAAGGATGACACAAATTCATAAAAACACCTGAGGAGCTTTATACACTACTGGTGCTGGGGCCACAGTCCTAGAACTCTCCTGGGGTCCAAGTCCCCATTTCGGGATGGGACAGGAATCACTACCCAAGGCGTGGAAGAAACAGAGGCCCAGGTGGGGCCTGGCCAGTGGTAGGAGTGGGCAGGACAAGGTGCCTGGGCTTTGCAGTGAGTTCAGGTCAGCCTCTCATGGTCCAGACCACAGTTCAGCAGGGTTGGCTGGGAGAGCTCGTGGCACTGTCTTGCCCTGTCCTTGGGCACACCCAATGCAGGAAGTGCCCGTTGCATCAGAGAAGGCAGGGAGGCTGCAGGGGAAACCAGGCTTGCCCAGAAACAGCACGGTGACCACAGCAGCAGCTTTGAGTGGGGGTGGGAAGGCTCAGGAGGAGCAGGAGCTAATTGAGGTTGTCAGGAACAAAGACATACTTTCCACAGCCGAGAAAAGAAGGGAAAAATACCCCGGAGTTAATTAACTTCCAGCAATATGGCTGGTGCTGGGGCTCCTACAGCTGCCCGGGGTCTCTCTCTGCCTTCCAAGGGAAAATTATGGTGGCCAAGAGACAAACACCCGCAGCCAGGCAGGACGACCCTTCCTTGCGCTAGTCACGTGTGCATTCATTCACTCGGTCATGACACATATGTCTTAGAGGCCAGGCTCTGCGTTAGGGACTAGAAACCCAGCATGGCATGGAGGTGCCCGCATGGAGCTCGACCTCCATTAATTAATTCACTTATTATTTCAACCAGCACACAGCAAACTGCTCTCCAGTGAGCCCTGCAATCGCTTTATTTATTTTCCACGGTGCATCGGCTCTGCCTCTCTCCCAGCCCTGCCTTCTTCCACCTCCTGCCGTTCTTCCTCCTCCGGCCCCACCTTCAGCTGAACAACCCTCACCTGCATTTACAAAGAAAGCACAAGGAATTATGAGCAATCTCCGGGCAGCTCCTGCCTCCCTGTGGACCCACTTCCTAATACTTGTGCCCACACCCTCCACCTTGCCTCCAATTACTGAGAGGGACCATCCCTGTGCCCCAGATCCCATCTTCTCTGGTGCCAGGAGCACGGTGTCACTGGGGAGGTTTCCTCTACTATATCCCGTGTCACCAGTTTCCCCTCTCCCTGGAATCATTCCCCTCAGCATACAAACATGGTGTAATTTCTCTCTTTCTAGAAAGTTATAAAGCATCTCTTGACTCCGCTATCTCCACCAGCACTACTCCGACCCCTTCCGCTTTACAGCAAACCCTTGTGAGGCGCTCTCTGTGGGCTGCCCCCACGCTCCCTTCTCCCACTTTGCTTTAGTCCTATTTTCTTGGGACCGCTCTTGCCAAGGACACCAAAGACATCTAAGGCACCAAGAGCCACACCTCGGTGCCCGTCTTCCTTGTCCTTGTGGGACATAATCGACCCCCATCTCCTTCTAAAGTCACGCTCCACTTGGTCCCCAAGACCTGCCCTCCCCTGATTTTCTTCCTCTCTCATTAGTCATGCCTTCCAACCTTCTTTTGGGTCCCTTCTTCTCCCTCTTAATGTTGACATATCCTTTGCAAAGATCAGTCCTTGGGCCTCTGCTCTGTTCACATTCACTCCCATTGTGACCCTAGCCACTCTCATGGTTTTAAATATAGTCCCTGGGTTGCCACCTCCCAAATTCATATCTGCAGCTCAGACCTTGCCCCAACTCCAGTCTCAAACATCCAACCATCTAACCGTCCTTTCTTCTTAATTGACATCTCAAACGCAACAGGTTCAGGACCCCATTCCCACTCCTTTCTCATAATTCTGCCCCTTCTCCAACTCTTGTACTTGGCAACTCCATCCTTGTAACAGCTCAGACCAAAAGACCTTGCTATTATCCGGGATTCCTCTCTTCTTATTATGCACCACATCCGTCAGGAAATCCTGTTAACCTTCCCTTCAAACTGTGCCCAGAATCCCACCCATCCTCCCCACCTCCACTGCTGCTGCCTGGTCCAAGTCAGCCTCTCCCACCTTGAGTATTGCAGTTGCCTTCTCACTGCTACATCAACCTCTCTGCTCAAAACCCTCCACCCAAGGGCTTCTGTTTCACTCAGAGGCCCTCTATGACCTAGGTCCCTCCACGACTTGGACTTCCCTCTTCCTTCTCTCCCCCAGCCTGGATCCTTTGCAGGCTGACCCCCTCTTCCGTCTTTTACACTTGCATTTCCTCTCCCTGGGACAGTTTTCACGCAGACACCTGCTTGGCTTTTTCCATGTCCACCTTCATGTCTTCACTCAAATGTTACCTTTGCAGTGATGCCTTCTCTGAAGGCCCCATTCAGAGCTGCAGCGGCCACCTCCACAGATTCCATCTTTCTCCCCTCTTTCTCCCCATGAAACACAGCACTGGTGACCGTGTCACATGCTATGTATTTATTTGCTGTCCATTGTCCTCCACCAGAATGTGGGTTAGTGTAGTGAGTCGAATTGTGTCCCCCAAAAGGATTATGTCTAAGTCCTAAGTCGAATTGTGTCCCCCAAAAGGATTATGTCTAAGTCCTAACCCCTGGTACCTGGGATTCCACCTTATTTGGAAATAAGGTCTTTAACAACGTAATTAAGTTAAGGATTTGGACACGAGTTTACCCTAGATTAAGGGTGGGCCCTGAATCCAATGACAGGAGCCTTCTAAGAGAAAGAAGAGGGAGATTTGAGACACAGAAGCTCAGGGTGGGAGGCCACAGGAAGAGGCGGAGATGAGAATGATGCTGCTGTGGAATGCCAGGAGCCACCAAGAGCTGGAGAGGGAAGGAGGAGGCGAGGACATGGTGTCTGGGAGGCGGGATTTTGGTTTCGTTCACTGCTGCTCCCAAGCTCTGCCACCGTGTCGGGCAGGGTGGGCTTCCAGCCCATGTTGATGACTGGATGGGTGTCCTCCCACGTAGCCCTGTCCCAGGTGCCAAGGGACACAAAAAAAGACAAGCATGGGGTGCCCCGCCCTCAACTCCTGGAGGCAGCACACAGACAAGACCCCGGTTCCAGGCCCTGCCCTGTGACTGAGCAGCTGCACAGAGAACTGCTCTTTATGGGTTTTTTTGTTTTTTATTTTTTTTTGCAGTTTTTGGCTGGGGCCGGGTTTGAACCCACCACCTCCGGTATATGGGGCCAGCGCCCTACTCCTTTGAGCCACAGGCGCCGCCCCTGCTCTTTATGGTTTTTTAATCAAACCCCATTTAATGATAGGGGAGATATTCATACAATATTGTTAAACGGGGAAAAAGCTGGTGACAAAATAGCAGTGCATTAACTGCGCTTTAATAAGTGGGCACAGAAGGACAGCCCATTACCAGAAAGAAAATCTTACTCATGTGCTGGGCGATCAGGATGCAAATCATTCTTTGTTTTTCCATCGACTTTTATCTCGGCCCACGCAGAGTCCACCCAGCATGGGGAGGGGGACTCTCACCTTCCTTTTCTAACCTCGTTCTCAGTTCCCAACACCCTCTGTCTTGCCAGTTCTTCGTTTTATTTTCCTCTATAATGCTTTATAAATTTCTCCATAAAATTCAGGCACATCTCTTTATCCCTATGTATCTTTCCAGTTGCCTTGCTGTGTTGATAGAAGTCACTTTTTAAAAACAGTTTTGAACTGGTTATTGCCAGTAAATGGGAACACAATCCCATTGACCCTGGGTATTGACCTTAATCCCTTGTACTGGGCAACTGTAGTGAACTCTTTGACTCTAGAAGACCGTAGATTCTTCGGAGTTTTCTGTACGGAAATAACAAATGAAGAATTCTTATGTAATTTATTCATTTTTCTTCCCTTATTGCATTGATTAGCATCTCCAGTTCAATGCTGTACAAAATCGATGATAGAGGCCCTTTTTATCTTGTTCCTGACTTTATCAGAACTATGTCTTAAGCTTCATCATTCACTATGATGTTTGATTAAATTTTGTTGATAGATAAACTTGATTAAATTAGGGAACATCCTTTACGTTCCTAAAAAAATATATATATATATATATTATCAATTGTTTGGAAGATATTTGTCTCATTTGATGTCCAGAACCCAAAAGCTAGCCAAATCATTGAAGTGTACTTTGATCCTTGGCTCATACCACACCCCTGGTCATTCTATTATCCAAAGCAAATTGCACAACCAAGCACATAGTCATGTAGAAAGGGAAATATACTCACTCCACTAAAAAGGGAGAATCGGGTGAGAGGTTATTGTTTAAAACACTCCTCGAATCCTAATGGTTTTAAAAATTATTTCCCATTCTTAGAGAAGATAGTTGAACTTTTTACTTTTTAGTAAATATCTATGGCATAAAGGTAAAGAAACATAGAGACAAAGGTTTATAACACTTGTGGACTGCATGAATTCAGAGCTCTTGATACTGAGGGTAGTTATTAGAAGAGAATGCAGTAGGTGTAGCCCCACCAATTACCCTCCCTCCGCCCCTCCTCCCTACCATTGCCCCTTTCCCTATATTCTTGTGTTATAGTTGGGTTATACCATTCATACAACAGCTATAAATTAGCTTCATAGTAGGGCTGAGTACACTGGATACTTTTTCTTCCATTCTTGAGATACTTTGCTAAGAAGAATATGGGAGGGTAATTGGTGGGGCCACACCTACGGTGCATCTTAAAAGGGTACAGGCGAACCTTGCTAAATGCAGAATGCAAATGTCTTCATATAATAACTGAGAAAATGCCAGGAAAGCTATGTTAATCAGTTTGATGAAAATAGTTAAGACTGTATATGAAACCAGCACATTGTACCCCTTGATTGCACTATTGTACACAGCTATGATTTAATGATAAAGATAATAAAAATAAAGAATGAAACAAAATGAATTAAAGATAAAAAAAAAAAGAAGACAATGCAGTAATATTTCGGTCTTTCTCTGTTCATATAAAGATAATGTGTTCACAAAGCCAGAAAATAAAATATGTACATGATTGTTTAAGTATTTTGAAAGACATCGGCTTGGCGCCTGTGGCTCAACAGGCTAACGCACCAGCCACGTACACCTGAGCTGATGGGTTCAAATCCAGCCCGGCCCGCCAAACAACAATGACTGCTGCAACCAAAAATGTCGGGGCATTGTGGCAGGCACCTGTAGTCCCAGCTACTTGGGAGGCAGAGGCAGGAGACTAGCTTGAGCCCAGGAATTGGAGGTTGCTGTGAGCTGTGATGCCACAGCACTCTATCCAGGGTGATAGCTTGAGGCTCTGTCTCAAAAAAAAAAAAAAAGAAAGGCATCACATATATTTGGTTATTATCCAGAACTATAAGAAAACAATAATAACAAAAACAGCAAGCAAACTGGGGACAGATTTCTCAGTTCGAAAATTCTGTATATATATAATTTCATGTTATGCTTCAAATAACAATACCGGTAGGTGACATAATATTGATAGCCTCCCCTTTATTTTTGCAAAAGAATAACAAGATTTGAGGAATTAAGCTATTACCTCAGTCAGTTTCCAAGTGGTGGCAAACCTGTGGCTTAAGCATTCATCTTCAAAACCATACTGAGTAATTAGCATGTCACTAATAATTTTTTTTTTTTGAGACAGAGCCTCAAGCTTTCACCCTGTTAGAGTGCCGTGGCATCACAGCTCATTGCAACCTCCAACTCCTAAGCTTAAGTGATTCCCTTGCCTCAGCCTCCCAAGTAGCTGGGACTATAGGCACCCCCCCACAACACCCGGCTATTTTTTGGTTGCAGTTGTTGTTTGGTGGGCTGGGGCTGGATTCGAACCCACCAGCTCAGGTGTATGTGGCTGGCGCCTTAGCTGCTTGAGCCACGGGCGCTGAGCCCACTAATAACTTTTATCTTATATTAAAACGATGTATTCAGTTCTCAGATACTTTGTTAATCTGATTTGTTACTTATTACTTTTGTTATTTATTTACAAAAATATGTAATTCAGAATATAACATAATCTTTTACTGATCTGACACTGACATATTACTTTTAATGAGTTAAATGAGTTTTATATGACTTAAATGACCTTAGAGTTTAATTTAGCTTTATAATCACTGCACACAATATTTATTTTTTGTCATGTGACACTAAATTGGTATGCGAAACATGTCTCACAGAAATATAATCAGGAAGAGAAGATTTTTTGAAAATCTGGTCTGTAGGAAAGTCCATGCACCTGGATTTTTTAAAAATAATTTTATTAAATCATAATTGTGTACATTGGTGCAATCATAGGGCACAATGTGCTTCATATACAATCAGAAATATTTTGATCGTACTGTTACAGATAGCCTTCATGGCATTTTCTTACTCTACATTTAATAAGTTTCACCAGTACCCTGCTAAGACGCACCGTAATTAGTGTGATCCCACTAATTGTCCTCCCTCCACCCATCCTCCCACCTCACCTCCCCTCCCTTTCCCTTTTCCCTGTATTCTTGTGCTATAATTGGGTTTTAGCCCTCATATGAAAGCTATAAATTAGCTTCATATTAGGGCTGAGTACATTGGATACTTTTTCTTCCAATTTATTTATTTATTTATTTATTTATTTATTTATTTATTTAGACAGAGTCTCA
>CAUYON010123615.1:0-18633 GCA_963573935.1 Arctocebus calabarensis | reverse complement strand
CAAGCTGTCACCCTGGATAGAGTGCTGTGGCATCACAGCTCACAGCAACCTCCAACTCCTGGGCTCAAGCGAGTCTCCTGCCTCTGCCTCCCAAGTAGCCCGCCACAACGCCCAGCCATTTTTTGGTTGTAGTCGTCATTGTTGTTTGGCAGGCCCGGGCTGCATTCGAACCTGCCAGCTCAGGTGTACATTGCTGGCACCTTAGCCCGTTGAGCCACAGACGCCGAACCTCATCCCTTTCTATACTCATTTACACACACACCAAGCTGGAATGCAGCAATGGGACCACAGCTCACCACAGCCTCAAATTCTTATTAGGTTCAAACAATCCTCCTACCTTGAGTAGCTAGAATCACATGTGTGCAACACCATGCCCCACTGATCTTTGTATTTTTTTTACAGATGGGGTCTCACTATGTTGCCCAGGCTGGGTTTTTGTTAGAATACATTAATTATTTTTTTAATTTCAAATTAATATGAGGGTACAAACGATTAGGTTACAATGTTTGCATTTGAGTAAGGTCCCTATTGTAGTTGTGTCCTGCACCCAGGAGGTGTGCCATATACCCTTACCCTTACAACCATTCAGTGGAAACACACCCATCTCCTTCCCTCCTCCTCCCTTCCCCCAACTTTAATTAAATTGAGTTTTTCTCCTGTGGGCATGTATTAGTTTGTCTACTGGTTTCACATTAGTATTGAGTATACTGGATACATGCTTTTCCGTTCTTGTGATACTTTACTAAGAAGAATGTGTTTTAACTCTATCCAGGTTAATATAAAAGATATAAAGTCTCTATCTTTTTTTATGACCAAATAGTATTCCATGGTATACATATACCATAGTTTATTAATCCATTCAGAGGTTGATGGGCACTTGGGTTGTTTCCATATCTTGGCAGTTGTAAACTGAGCTGCGATAAACAATCTAGTGTAAATGTCCTTATGATAAATTGACATTTTCTTCTTGCTTTCTAATGGGATTGCAGGATCAAATGGAAGGTCTATTTTGAGTTCTTTGAGGATTCTCCATACTTCTTTCCAAAAAAGCTGTAGTAGGGCTGGCATGGTGGCTCATGCCTGTAATTCTAGCACTCTGGAAGGCCAAGGCAGGAGGACTGCTCAAGCTCATGAGTTCAACACCAGCTTGAGCAAGGGCAACACCTCGTCTCTACTAAAAATAAAAAAACTGGCTTGGAGTCTGTGGCTCAAGCGCCCAGAGTACCAGCCACATACACCAGAGCTAGGAGGTTCAAATCCAGGCCAGGGCCCACTAAACAACAATCACAACTACAGCCAAAAAATAGCCGGGTGTTATACAACATGATTTAATAAATAAATAAATAAAAATAGCCAGATATTGTGGCGAGTACCTGTAGTCCCAGCTACTTGGGAGGCTGAGGCAAGAGAATTGCTCAAGCCCAAGAGGTTGAGGTTGCTGTGAGCTGTGATGCCACTGGCACTCGACCCAGGGCAACAGAGACTGTGTTTCAAAAAAAAAAAAAAGAAAAAGAAAAAAACCAAAACGGCTATATTAGTTTACAATCCCACCAACAATGCAAAAGTATTCCCTTCTCTTCACATGCACACTGGCATCTGTACCTTTGGGACTTTGTGATGTGGGCTATTCTCCCTGGGGTTAGGTGATACCTTGGGGTGGTTTTGATTTGCATTTCCCAGGCTGGTTTTACCTCTCCTCCCAAAGTGCTGGGATTACAGATGTGGGCTACCACTCCCAGTCAGTACTCATAATACATATAAGAGAGTGGTGATGATGGAGGAATGATTAAGGTTTGACAGCAGTACACGGGAACAAATGTCTAATCTGAGCCTGCTGTAGGAGTCAGCGAAGGTTTCAAAGTGGCATTAATTATTGCTTAAGGTGAGGAGTAGGCAGAGCCAGATCACGGAAAGCTTTGTTTACCACGGCAGGTCTTCTGTCACGGCTTCTTCTGTGACAGAAGCTTTAAATAGATACACTCAAAGGAATAACCCTTGGTTCTGGAGAACCAAGCATACTGCGGCCTAGCTATCAGAAAACATACTCTTAGGTGAGGGACTCCCCCACACCCGACATATCACACCATGGTTAACAAACATTAAAGTGCCTATTATGCGCCAGGTGCAGTGGCTAACTCCTATAATCCCAGAACTTTGGGGGGGCCAAGGCAGAGGATCACTTCAGCCAAGAGTTTGAGACCAGACTGGGCAACATAGCAAGACCCAGTCTCTACAAAAATAAAAGTTAAAAAATTTAACTGGTGTGGTGGTATGTGCCTGTAGTCCAACCAGTCAGGAGGCTGAAGTGGGAGAACCACTTCGGCCCAGGAATTTGAGGTTACAGTGAATTATGGTCATACCCCTGTACTCCAGCAACAGAATAAAATCCTGTATCTAAAAAAAAAAACAAACCCAAATTCTATCATGTGCCAGGCACTAGTCCAAGCATTGAGAATACAACAGTGTGAACAGACACAAAGCTCTCATAGTATTAGGAGTAAGACACGTATAAATACTGTGTGAATATATAATTATAAACTGTAATAAGTACCATAACAGAAAAGTGGTAAAGGAGGAAGAGTTTTTATTTTATTTTATTTATTTATTTATTTTGAGATAGAGTCTCACCATGTCACCCTTGGTAGCGTGTCCTGATATCATAGCTCACAGCAACCTCAAACTCTTGGGCTTAAGCAATTCTGTTACCTTAGCCTCCCAAGCACCTGGGACTATAGGCGCCTACCACAATGCCTGGCTATTTTGTTGTTGTTTGGCAGGCCCGGGCTGGGTTCAAACCCACCAGTCTCAGTGTATGTGGCCAGTACCCTAACTGCTGAGATACAGGTGCCAAGGTGGAGGAACATAGGCAACATATGCTTTTAATATGCTTTATCTAATTATGGGTAAATTAATAGCTGTCTTTCTCCAATAACTTTCAGGATGACTTATGGATTTATTAAAGTGTTATAAAGTCTATACTTCACTTTTAAATCCCTCAGTGCAGGTACTGTGACACAGACAAAATCAGTTTTTATCTGTATCATTAGGGGCAATTGGTTAACATTTCAACTGCTAGTTTAAAAAATACATTCCAGGCTCAGAGCCTGTGGCTCAACAGGCTAAGGCGTGAGCCACATACACCTGAGCTGGTGGGTTCGAATCCAGCCTGGGCCCACCAAACAACAATGATGGCTGCTGCCAAAATATGGCCAGGCATTGTGGCGGGCGCCTGTAGTCCCAGCTACTTGGGAGGCGGAGACAAGAGACTCGCTTGAGCCCAGAAATTGGAGGTTGCTGTGAGCTGTGATGCATGGCACTCTTACCCAGGGTGACAGCTTGAGGCTCTATCTCAAAAAAAAAAAAAAAAAAACACATTCCAAAAGTAGATAAGCCTTAAGAAACCCCAATCAGCAGTCCATGTTCCACTGCACCCTATAATGACCTCTAAATAACATTTTCTAAATCTGCATTAGAGACCTTATTAATTAGCCTAAATGATATTAGAAATAATTCTTCATTGATAAAATAAGAAGAGTTTAAGACACATTAACTGGAAATCACACATGGATACTCTCACGCTTACAGAACAAGGTGTAAGAACTGGCAGGCCCACCAGCTGATAGCCTTCAGAAGGATATTCTGTTAGGTGCCCCACGTAATAGTAGATTCTGCACCCAATCCAATTAGAACACTGGTGGAACTCTGACATTAGAAAACAGCTGACTCTAACGTGAGCAGATCTTTCATGCAAGGTATGTGTCAGAATACCTAAACAGTTAAGAGCTGAAATTTCACTAAGCTTACAAGAACAAGTCCTACAAATATTTTTATGCCTAATTGCTAATAAACATAAATCTGTGTGGCAGATTTCAGGCTGGGACTTGCTTTCATCATAGCATCCCCCTAGGTAGAGAAAGTTATAAGAGAACAAGTACTTACAGCTCTTCTAATTGTCAGAAGTTCCCCGGCAATTATAAACTCTCTAACGGGAAGTATTTCTGAGATCTTTCCATTCCTCTTTATACAGAGAGTTTTTCATGTAACATAGATACTTCCTAACTTTCCAAAAATAATTTAGTGCAAAAACAACCTTAAAAAGCTAACTGCCTCTGAACAAGCCATGAAGAGAAAAGGTTATTTTTTTTTTAAGTACAGAGAAACTTACCTAAGATGCAAGAGTTTGGGGAAAGACAAAGACTGGGAGGATCCAGCTGTATGATCATACTGAGGTTCTGATCTGGAAAGTAAGCAAATCTGTTAACGACTTAATTATAATACAAAGGTATCAATATAGGGAAATTTTTTTTTTTAATTTTGTGTGCATATTTATTTATTTATTTATTGCAGTTCTTGGCTGAAGCCGCCACCTCCAGTGCTGGGGCCAGCACTCTACTCCTTTGAGCCACAGGCGCCGCCCAGAAATTCTTGTCTCCAAAACTAACTCAAGAGCCTAATTGCATCTGTCCTAATTCAACTCATTCTAATAATAGGAAGGATAATTGATTGAAATCTTTTTGGCTTCTCTGAATCTTTTAATAAAAATTCGACTTCACTCTTAAAAAACAAAATAAAGTATCTGCGCTTGTAGATCAAGAATCTAATGTGCCAGCCACATATAACAGAGCTGCGAGGTTCGAATCCAGCCCAGGCCTGCGGAACAACAATGACAACTACAGCCAAAAAATAGCTGGGCGTTGTGGCAGGTGCCTGTAGTCCCAGCTACTTGGGAGGCTGAGGCAAAAGAATCACTTAAGCCAGGAGTTGGAGGTTGCTGTAAGCTGTGATGCCACGGCACTCTACCCAGGGCGACAGCTTGAGGCTCTGTCTCAAAAAAACAAAACAAAGCAAAAAAAAAAAAACATGTAATAAAATCTTTAACACATATAGCATATGAGAGATTTTTAAACCAATCCCTCCATATAGGTCTCTCAACCTACATGCCCACACAAATCATTACCTTAGAGTAATCACAGGGAGAGGCGGCAACGATAGGAGTTTCTTGAACTGATGTGTGCTTAAGACTTCCCCATCAAAGTTCACTTCCCACATCCTGGAGCCAGGACGAGCACAGTATATCAAAGGTTGCTGACCCCCAGAACATCTTTCAGGAAAGAAACAAGCTCCATATTCTCCATCTCTTTCCTTGTTTCCAATTTTCCAAAACTTCTCTCTAGTACCCAGAAAGAGAAGGTAAGTTTACTTACAAAAAGGTTAAAAACAATGGCGCTACAAATCAGCATGGCTTTGGTGTATGTGGCTTTGGTGTATGTGGCTGGTGCTATAACCACTGTGCTATAGGCGCCAAGCCCCTTTTCAAATTTAGTAAGTGAATACTACCAAACCATTCTCACACCTTGGCTCCTACTGATTACATCCCAAGTAACTTTGTAAGATGCTCTTTGGACACTGCATGGAAGCTACTAATCACCTCTCCAATCCTATCTCCAAGTCGCTCTCTCACCACAAACTTCCAACAAAGTCCTCACTCTTTCCTCAGAATGCCAAGTTTTTCTGAAGCTCTACTCCCCTAGGATTACGTAAATTAGATAAATAAAAAATCTTAGTACACTGCGGTGCCTGTGGCCCAACAGAGTAGGGCACCGGCCCCATATGCCGGAGGTGGTAGGTTCAAACCCTGCCCTGGCCAAAAACTGGAAGAAAAAAAAAAAAAAAATCTTAGTACACTGCCTAGGAAAATGGAAAGTGAGAATGATGAAGAAGCTTGTCTCTTCCTAAAAACTGCTGCTATTTATTCTTCATGACTCCACTGCATCATTCTTCCTCTCCGAAACTTCCTTGATTCTCATATGCTGAATCACATGATCCCTTGTCTGTACTTCCATACCATTTATCACATTATAGATGGTAATTATGTCTATTTTAAGAGTAGATTATGGCTTTTCAGGACAAAAGTTCTATCTTATTTCTCTTTAGTTTAATTCCCAGTATGTAGTATAGCTTCTGATCCATAGGAAACACTTAATAGTTGAGTTTTTAGTGGCCCACAAACTCAATCTCTTTAATGGAGAATGCTCTAATATGCTCTCTAACATGAATTTACTATATGACTTCTGATAAGCCAATAAATATTCCTATACTTATTTGCTTCATGTATAAAATACTGCATCTGCTTTATTGTAAGAATATAGATGTAAAAGTGCTTTGAAATGCATACAGAGCAATATAAGAAGTTACAGTCCTATTTATATTCCTTATTTAGGAAATAAGATATTTCTTATTTATTTTATTTAGTTTTATTTATTTTTATTATTTTGGGTTTCTTTGTTTGTTTGTTTATTTTAGAGACAAAGTCTCACTTTGTCACCTTGGTAGAGTGCCATGGCTTCATGGCTCACAGCAACCTCCAACTCCTGGGCTTAGGCAATTCTCTTGCCTCAGCCTCCTGAATAGCTGGGACTACAGGTGCCCGCCACAATGCCCAGCTATTTTTTTGTTGCAGTTCGGCCAGGGCCAGGTTTGAACCCAACACCCTTGGTATATGGGGCCGGTGCCCTACTCATTGAGCCACAGGCACCACCCATTTTTTTTTTTTTTTGAGAGAGAGAATCTCACTATGTCGCCCTTGGTAGAGTGCTGTGGTGTCACAGCTCACACCAACCTCAAACTCTTGGGCTTAAGCAATTCTCTTGCCTCAGCCTCCCAAGTAGCTGGGACTACAGGCACCCACCACAACACCTGGCTATTTTTTTGTTGCAGTTGTCATTGTGGTTTAGCAAGTCTCGGTGTCAGGTTCAAACCCATCACCCTCGGTGTATGTGGCTGGGGCTGTAACCACAGTGCCACGGGGGCCGAGCCTCTCATTTATTTTATATCCTATATGGTGCTAAAGATCCAAAGTACAGTATATGTTTGCTGAGTGAAAAAATGCAGTCAATTCATTTTCATTTGTATTATCATTAATGTTACTTTCTACATTTTTTTTCTTTCTCAGAGACAGTCTTTCTCTGTCACCCTAGGAGAGTGTTGTGGCATCATAGCTCACAGCAACCTAAGACTCTTGGACTCAAGTGATGCTCTTGTTTCAGCCTCCCATGTATCCAGCCACAAATCCTGGCTAGTTTTTCTATTTTTTAAATAGAGACAGGGTCTCTCTCTTGCTCAGGCTGGCCTGGAACTCCTGAGCTCGAGGGATTCACTTTTTTCTCACATTCTCCCAGAGTGTGAGAATTACAGATGTGAGCCACCACATCTGGCTACTTTCTACATTTTCAAACAAACAATATGTGACAGATACAAGGTTAGATATTTTCATCATCTTAATTAATCCTTAAAACTACCTATATGAAGCAATTCATATCTACCATTGTGGTTAGTCACTAGGAGTCCCATTTTTATTTTTTTTTAAATGCTGTTTGTGATTAATTCCCTGGTGGCACAGAGGTTAAAAATGCTATTTGTTAGGAGGGAATACAGGTTGAAACAAAAAAATCTTTAACTTAAATATATTTTTAAGTTATTGTACTATCCATGTCCCTGAAAACTAAATTCTAGCTAAAAGAAAGTACATGTCTCTAAACATGTTACTTTTTTTGCAGTAGATTCAATCTTATGGTCAAACAACTCTAGTTCACCCTGTGAAATAGGTGTTCATTATACAACTGTCTCTCTTCTTTTGTGTATGCTCAACATTCTCTACAACAAATTTTTAAAAGAAGAAATGGTCTTGAGAAATAAGGTCACTTGCAAGGGTGAGTAAAAAAAAAAAAAATGGGCCAGTGAAATTTCTCTGCAGCAAGGATGGCTGAGGAACTTTGGTAGAGTGATACATAAAATATTGATTTCAAGCTGTTTCCTATTCTGTTCTAGTCTTCACAGCTACCTGTAATGTACTTCTTTGCCATTCGATGTACCTTTGTCTCTGCCCTTAAGACTTTGGTGGAATATTTTTTAGCTTCCCTAAGCTCTTAACCAGGGGTCCTCAAACTATGGCCCGTGGGCCACATGCGTTGGTATGAATTGTATTTGTTCTCATTTTGTTTTTTACTTCAAAATAAGGTATGTGCAGTGTGCATAGGAATTTGTTCATAGTTTGTTTTTTTTTTTTAACTATAGTCCGGCCCTCCAATGGTCTGAGGGACAGTGAATTGGCCCCCTGTTTAAAAAGTTTGAGGACGCCTGCTCTTAACTCTTCTTCAATGAAAGAGCTGAAGGAAACTTTATCAGGAAGCCTTCTTGTTATTCCATATAGAACCAAGCCTTTGGCCTTCTCTCATGGCACTTACATCGAGCCTCACATTGGGGGTTCACTGAATACTTGTCTTAGTCACCTGCTGGACTGTCTCAGTCTCTTCTACCTCCTCACTACTCTCTAACATCAGCTTACATACCAGTGGTTCCTTACTATTATCTGTATAATTGACTGAGGGTCTGGGGCTAGGTAACTTCTGAGTCCCTTCCAGTTCTAAAATTCTGTATTCTGATGACTCATGGTTGGTCAACATACCTCTCAGTGTCACACAAAAAGGATCGAGTGAGTGAAGATACAAGTAGTCTTCCATCCAAATAATCTAACTGGACAACACAGGAGTCAACTGTTGTTATTGTCTGAACAGGAAACATCACAAAAGCAGTAGCTGCCTAAAAGGGATATGAGAAGGAAGAAATAAAATTTACTTCATTACAACATATAATCTCCTCCTCTTTACCTCTGAAATGAAAATAATTTGGATAACAAAAATTTTTTTTCAGACAGAGTTTCAAGCTGTCGCCCTGGGTAGAGTACTGTGGTATCACAGCTCACAGCAACCTCAAACTCTTAGGCTTAAGCAATTCTCTTGCCTCAGCCTCCCAAGTAGCTGGGACCACAGGTGCCCACTGCAACACCCAGCTATTTTTTGGTTGTAGTTGTCAATATTGTTTGGCTGGCTCGGGCTGGATTCAAACCCACCAGCTCCAATGTATGTGGCTAGCACCCCAGCTGCTTGAGCCACTGGTACCAAGCCAACAAAAGAAAAACTTTACATAGGCCAAAATTAAATCTGCTTATAAAGATATCAAAGTTTTACTCATTTAAAAGTTTTGTGAAATAGGCTCAGCGCCTGTGGTTCAATGGGATAAGGCGCCAGCCACGTAGACCTGAGCTGGCAGGTTCGAATCTAGCCCGGGCCCCCCAAACAACAATGACAGCTGCAACCAAAAAATGGCTGGGTATTGTGGCAGGTGCCTTAGTCCCAGCTACTTGGGAGACAGAGGCAGGAGACTTGCTTGAGCCCAGGAATTGGTGGTTGCTGTGAGCTGTGATGCCACAGCATTCTACCCAGTTGACAGCTTGAGGCTCTGTCTCAAAAAAAAGAAAAAAAAAAAGTTTTGTGAAATAGGCTTGGTGCCTGTAGCTCAGTGTGTAGGGCGCCAGTCACATACACCAAAGCTGGTAGGTTCAAGCCCAGCCTGGGCCTGCTAAACAACAATGACAACTGCAACCAAAAAATAGCCAGGCACTGTGGCAGGTGCCTGTAGTCCCAGCTACTCGAGAGGCTGAGGCAAGAGAATCACTTAATTTCAAGAGTGTGATTTGCTGTGAACTGTGATGTCATGGCACTCTACCAAGGATGACATAGTGAGAATCTGTCTCAAAATAAATAAATAAATAAATAAAATAAAATTTCTATGAAATAATCTGGTATATAATTGTAGAGAATTCTTAAAGTTCTATTTGTGGTTATCTAATCATAGAGGTTGTAATGATAAAGATAAAACAAATTTTAGAATATTTGAGAGAATTTTTCACCTATAGATAGTATCTTTCCCTTTAAAAAAAAAAGAAAGACAGATCAAGTCTATAACATATGTAAGGTTTCAACTGTATTTTAGACCAAATATAATTATGAATAAAATAATAACTTGATAGGTCATGATGGTCAAACTAGAATAACATTCTGATGTGTTCATTTTAATGAAGTAATTTAGGGCTAAGTTCAGTGACTCACACCTGTAATTCCAGCACTTTCACATGCCAAGGAAGGAGAATCACTTGAAGCCAGGCGTTCAAGACCAGCCTGAGCAACATAGCAAGACCACATCTCCACAGAAAATTTAAATATCATCCAGGCAGGGTGGTATGCATCTCCACCTCTAGCTATTTGGGAGTCTGAAGCAGGAAAATCACTGAGTTCAGTAGTTAAAGGTTATAATGAGCTTTGACTGGGCCACTGCCACTCCAACCAGGGTGACGAGAGAGACCCTGTCTCTTAAAAACAGAAAAGAATTTAGCCAATAGTAGATAGATCGCTTCTTTTGTGCCAGGAGCCTACACAGAAATACACGAGTAAGAGATAAATTTCGCACTTCTGATATTGGGGCCTTGGAGAAACAGGACAGTGAAAAGCTGCTTTGCTGTGTCTCAGTGACAGACTGAAATATTCTGTGAGAGTAACCTGAGTCTCAACCCTTCTCTTCAGCAATAATTGAGGAAGCAATCCTGAAGACCTGCACAGCAGAGCACAAGCCAGGGGGTGCCTTTAAGATTGCATTCACAGTAAATTTCTCTTCATCCTGAAAGAAAATATTCTTAGACCCACAAATTAGACCCAAATATTCTTAGACCCAAGAATAAGACCCTTGGCTTGGTACCATTTCTATGTTTGTACTTTATTCACACAACTAATAAACAGATGGCTTTTCCTTCTTAATAGCCTTGTATTAAAGAATAGTTTGTTTAAATAAGCCATGCAGTTGAATTAGGGAGTACTGCATTAGATAATGTGCAGATTATTGAAGTCAGCTCACAGAAGCCATTCTGCGATGGTATCAGGTTAAAATAGGCTGCCATATGTACCACATAAAAACACATCTGCTTAGAGTCTCTGAATCTGGGCTCTTGATCAGTCCCCGAAGAAATGCAGTATATGAAATCTCATCATCCTTTAATTGACAGTTCCGAAGATAAAAACCACATACACAAAGAACTAATCTAGTTCTCACCTTTGCTTGTTTAGAAGTGTTGAGCTTGATAGCAGAAACTTTCCCCACATGATCACCTACAAAAACTCTAAGAATAGCTGTATCCCAACAGAGAGCTGTAACTCTTCGGCCTTTATGTTCTGAAGACACATAAATTTGTTCTGGTTTCCCGCGACGCTCTTGATTTAATTCCCAAACAATTACAAGACCTTGACTGTAAGAAATGAGTTATAGAAGGAAATTTTTGGCAATGGTAAAAAAGGGACAATTGCATCACAGTATCAACCATGTTAAATACATAGAAATATATAAGAACTCTTATTCTTTAGAAAAGAAGAAGTAAAAGTCAAGGTATTTATTTCCTTGCCTTAGTCATCAAACCAGCATAATAGCGGAAGTTAAATGTTCTAAATTATTTCTGTTCCCTTTCCCTTTTAAGGCCTTTGAAATGTTGTTACCTCAAATTAGCATTTTCCACAAAGACTCAGATGACCAACCACCTGTCCTAGTTTGTTAGCTAATGAGGGGTTGGGGTTTCTGTACTAAAAATGGGACAGTCCCAGGCAAATGAAGATGGCTGGTCACCCTACTAATCATACTTGTCAATTTAAAATGCTTTTGGAAGAAAACAGAGTTTTAAAACAGCTTCTCACCTGGTAGCTATAGCTACATAATCATCATCATGTAAACAACAGGCAACCTGAGAAATTGCACCTTCCTAGAGCACAAAGAAAAGTATTTTGTAAATCTCAAGTTTTATAATCTTTTATTCCAAATGATTGTTTATATTAGAGAAATCCACATTTACAAGACTCCAAATGGCATGTGACACGCTGCCCTTAATCTTACCCTGTGTGAAAGAAAAAGCCTGTGCTTCCAGCCTTCTTTCTGAATGAGATGGAGGCCTCCTCCTGAACTGCCCAAAGCCAACCATTTCCGAGACACAGATATGCTCGTGCACTAAAAACGTGTGAAGAGACAAGTGTGAAATAATCACAGCAATTTAAACAAATAGACTATCCTCCAAAATACTGAGGATTTACGCATCAGCTTCTTCCCCTCACTCTATCCATAATAGCACTTACACTTTAATTCTAGAATAATGGAAAATACTGAAGAAGAACATTTTCTTTTTAAACTTTTAAGAATCTCAAAAAGGCTAAATAGGTTCAATTGTATAAATGAGTAATTTTCCCTTGACAAAAGCTAGTTGCTAGACCTTTTAAATTTTGTGTAATTTGGCCGGGCGTGGTGGCTCACGTCTGTAGTCCCAGCGCTGTGGGAGGCCGAGGCGGGTGGATTTCCACTGCTCACAGTTCGAGACCAGCTTGAGCATAAGCATGAGTGAGCCAGAGTAAAAGACCCCGTCTCTACTACCAGGAAAGAAGACCACCGGGCGTTGTGGTGGGCGCCTGTAATCCCAGCTTACCTGGGAAGCAACTGGTACGAGGAATTACAACAAACAAGGAAAACTTATAAAAAAAAAAAAAAAAAAAAAAGACTTCTGTTTCCAGTAAGAATGAGCTAAATACCCTGTACTAAATTTCTAACTGAATTTGACATATGGAACTAGAATGAGGGAAGAATCTCACTGGAGGGCCATAAGAAATGATCTCTTTGTATCAAGTTTGATTATGTTTTTCAGTTAACCCCTTCCATGCGTAAGCTTGTATGCTAGCTACTTCATATTAGGTCACAGATTATTAATAATACTTAATAAAATACCGAACTAGATTAACAAAAAACTAAAGTTCTGACTAAGGGCAAGCAGTAAAACCACAAAAATAATTAAATCATCTGTAGGGTACAGCAAAGAACAAACAAAGTAGGCAACAATTATTTAATACTTGGCCAGTATCTGGGGGAGAAAAACAGACTGGCTAGGGGTTTGAGAGCTCAGGACAGGATCTAGTGTCCCTTACCCATCAAGTGTACTGAGTTTTGGGGAATACCATTAGCTAGACGATTATATCCACAAAGTCAAGTTGCAATAAAAGTAAACAGCCACAGGGAAAATAATTCATTAGGAAGCCATTATATTAAAAGTTCCCATGCCCTGGTTCCTGCATATGCAAACTGAATCTCAATTCAGTATAAATAGTCACATTGGAAGAAACAAAACTGAAGTCCAACCAATCAGGAATTGCCAACTAATCTTTAACTAGAAACTTTCCACTGAAATGATCCAAATAAGGTGTTTAAATAATTAATTTGGAGGTTACTGAGCTGAGATGGCTCCAGCACTTTGGGGACCTACATACGCAAACAAAATACTATTTAAAGTAAATAATAAAAATTTAAAAATAAAGTAAATAATAAGACTACTTAAGCTTAACCAATCATAACCAGCAAACTAGCTACTAGCTAGTTACTAGCTAGAAACATTCCACAGGATCATAGCCAAGTAAGACAAATGCCTAGCTGTAGCCAACCGAGGAAGTTCTTTGCTTTGCTTCATGTTCAGTCTATAAAAGCCCACTTCTTATGCTGCTAAAGTAGAACTCGCTAAACCTCTTCTGCTCCTGACTACTGCCTGATTGATGAATTGTTCTTTGCTCAGATAAACTCTACTAAATTTAATTTTTCTAAATTTTTTCTTTCAAAAAAAGCCACTATTCCACTTTTACCAATTAAATATTTGCCTGCTTTGCTTCATATCCACTTATAAAAGCTTTTTCTTGTGTCTCTTTGTGGGGCTGTAAGCTGTTTTCAGTCTGGAGCTGCCTGATTTTTGGATCACACTGTCTGGTTACATGAAACCTTTAAAATTTTAATGTGCCAAAGTTAGTCTCAAAGCAAGCCAATACAAACAACTGAAGTTATTTATTTATTTATTTTAATTCCTGAATTCAATAAGATGATTCCACTGTGTTAATGCTGCCCAAGCACCATTAAAAAGAAAATCCATCTTATATCGCAAATTATTTCTACAGATACCTTCCCAAATACATTTGGTACAATAAAAACAAATAACAGTGAAAATCAGAAGATGAGAGAATATGAAGAAATACCAGGTCTGCAAGTCAAAGTTCAATTAGAGATGCAGACTCAGTAGGAGATTTTATTCAATTATGGGAGCTATATAAACAAGGTCTAAAAGGCCTTTGAATTTGTGTTTGATTGTAAAGCTTGAAATTTATAGATCTAGCAGTTGGGAAGGGAAGATGGACTTAAAACAAGGAAAAGCAAACAATCTGGAACCCATATATAGAAGGAAATCAATGGATTATATGAAAAACAGTATCAACCAACTTCATCAAATTTACCCTTATATAGCCCTTGACACTTTAAAATACATGCTATTTTCAACTATCTGTCAATGAGGATTCAGCTAAATAGATCACAGGCACATGTCATGTAATAATAGGGATACATTTTGACAAATGCATCATTGGGTAATGTTTTCATTGTACAAATGTAGAGTATATGTACATAAACCCAGACGAGGCAGGCTTGCATATACACCTGCTATATGCAGTATAGACTTTTGCTCCTAGGCTACAAATGTGTGCAACAGGGTACTTGCTAAATACTGAAGGGCAATTATAACACATTAGTAAGTATTTGAATATCTAAAGATAGAAAAGGTACAGTACAATTTGATAGTATAATCTTATGGGGCCACCATATAATATATGTAGTATGTTATTGTCCAAAAACATTGCTATATGGCACATGACTATATATACGTGAAGCCATAATCAAGTTTAAAGGAAGTTTTAAATATTCAAATCATACATCTAAACTCCCTGACCATAACAAATTTTAATTGAAATCAATACATAAAAATAACTGGAAAACTAAAATAATTTAAAAATAAATACAAACTAGGACCTATCACTAGGTCCAATAAGCATATACAAAGGATATACAAATATACAATTTTGAACCAAATGAAAATGAAAACACAACATGTCAAATTTATGGCATGAAGCTAAAGCAGTAATTGGAGGGAAATTTTAAATTAAAATTTATTAGGAAAGTAATAAGTTCAAAATGAATAGTCTAAGTATCCAACTTATAATCCTATGAAAAAAAGCAAAGAGCAAGGAAGTCTAAAATTTTTTAAAAAGCAGAGAACCATCAAACAGAAAATAGCAAAATGAGAAAATCAAGCCCTAAGTTGTTTATTTAAATGAATAAAAAACATAAAAACCTAGCTAGAATGATAAAAACAATAAATTATCAATGTCAGGAATCAAAAAGTATGATCACTACAAATTAAACATACAATAAAAGAATAATGAGACAATGTTATAAACATTTTATACCAATACATTTGATAACATGGATAAATTTCTTGAAAAACCACCAAAGCCTACTCATGAAGAATTCCATGTCAGAAAATGATATTGAGAAAACTATGTCCTAAGCAAAAGGATAAACTGGACACCAACCTTGCACAGATGCAAAAAGTAATCCAAAGGAAATCATAGCCCTTAACATAAAACTATAAACCATAAACCAAACTATAAACTAGAACATAAAATTATAAAACTGTAACATTCTTTTTTTTTTTTTTTGTAGAGACAGAGTCTCACTTTATCGTCCTCCGTAGAGTAATGTGGCATCACGGCTCACAGCAACCTCCATCTCTCAAGGTCAGGAAATTCTCTCAGCCTCCCTAGTAGCTGGGACTACAGGCGCCTGCCACAATGCCTCGCTATTTATTTGTTCCAGTTGTCATTGTTGTTTAGCCGGCCCAGGGCTGGGTTTGAACCTGTCAGCCTCTGTGTATGGGGCTGGTGCCCTAAGTACTGAGCTATGAGACCGAGCCAATTAAAATATATTTTAAAAGTGTGATAGAAAATATTTAATTATTGTCTCAGCACCCACAGCACAGTGGTTACGGTGGCAGCCACATACACCGAAGCTGGCAGGTTCAAACCCAGCCCAGGCCTGCACAACGACAACTGCAACAAATAAACAGCCAGGTGTTGTGGCGGGCACCTGTAGTCCCAGCTACTTGGGAGCCTGAGGCAAGAGAATTGCCTAAGCCCAAGAGCTGGAGGTTGCTGTGAGCTATGATGCTACAGCTCTCTACTGAGGGTGACATAGTGAGACTCTGTCTCAAAATAAGGGAACATTCAATTATTAAATTTCTGTTTAAATTGAGTATTGGGGGAAAGTGATTATGTAGTTGATCTTTTTTCTTTTTCTTTCTTTCTTTCTTTTTCTTTTTTTTTTTTTTGAGACAAGAGTCTAACTTTATCGCCCTCGGTAGAATGTTGTGGCCACCCTCGGTATATGGGGCTGGCGCTCTACTCACTGAGCCACAGGCACCACCCCATAAGAAAACACAGAAGTAAATCTTTGTGACCCCTGGGTTAGAAAATGATTTCTTAGACAAAACTCCAAAAGTACAATCAATAATAAAAGACAAGATTGCTAAAGGCTTCATTAAAATTAAAACTTTTGACCCAAAAAGTGGCACTTTGCTTTCAGGTCAAAATGGATGGCAGGCCAGCTGTTGCAGCCCCAGGAGAGTGGCTGGATGGTGTTCAAAATAGGATCACAAGGCTACAGGACTCAATAGACTGGGTTCCTTCCAGATGATAGAATATACCAGGGTAAAGACATAAAAGAAGCCATAGAAGGTTTCCTGAGAACATTTACAATGACAAGATGTTTCACATTTAAGAGAGAACTAGACCTGATGATGAGGCAGCACTTCTTGGATACAGAACAAGGAAAAAAATATGAGGAGCATAAATTCCCCTAGAACCATATCTGAAAGAGGTTATTCAGGAAACAAAAGAGAGAAGAATGGGCAAAGAAGTAATTGTATATTTGAAACCTGTGGATGCAGCCATCCTCAAAGTATTTTTATAAAGATGGATAGCCTTAAACATAAAATTTAAAAATTATTTCATCTCCAGATTTACTTATTTATTTTTAAGACAGAGTCTCACTATGTTGCCCCTGTAGAGTGCAGTGGCATCACAGCTCACAGCAACCTCCAACTCTTGGGTTTAAGCGATTCTCTTGCCTCAGCCTCCTAAGTAGCTGGGACTACAGCTATCTGCCACAATGCCCAGCTACAGAGTTATTACTTTAAATAAATGTATTTTATGATCGAAAATTAAAATCAAAATTAAAAATTAAAACTTTCGTCTTTCAAAAGATGCCATCAAGAAAGTGCCAAGACAACCCCACAGAAATGGTTTGAACAGATATAATATTCTAGAAAAAAAATTTATAGTTAATTACCACAAGGAAAATTATTCAGCACTTTAATACACTGGCAGAAGTGCAAATCAAAACAACAAGAACTTACCACTTCATACCCACTGAAGTGGATATAATAAAAAAGACAAGTAAAAAAAAAAAAAAGACAAGTAAAAACAACAATTGATAAAGATGTGGAGAAATTGGAGCTCTCAGACATTGCTGGTAGAAATAGATTATGGTGCAACCACTTTGGAAAACAGTCTGGCAAGTCCATAAATGTTTAACATAAAATTACCATATGGCTCAGAAATTTTACGAAGAAATAAAAGTATATGTTCACACAAAAATTTGTGCACAAATGTCATAGCAGCATTATTTATACTAGCTGAAATGTTAAAGCAACCCAATGTCCAAGAGAAGGATGTGTAAACAAAATGTAGTATTCAATGGAATAGTGTTTTGCATACCAATATATGCGTGGATGAACTTCAAAAACACTATGCTAAATGAAAGCAATTAATAAAGACCTAAAAAATGTCCAAAATGGATCAATTTATATACAGGAAGTAGATAAATCGTTGTCTCAGACTGGAGGTTGAGAGGGAGAATGGAAAGTGACTATTACAGGATGCAAAGTTTCTTTGAGGGATAATAAAATGTTCTAAAATTAGAACATAGTAATATTTATATACCACCTAATTATGCTAAGAAAGAATTGACTGTACACTTTAAATGAAAGAACCGTAAGTCATGTAAATTATATTTGAATAAGAAAATTGATAAAATTGATAAGATAGACAATATGAAAACCTGATATTGAATTGTTAACTAAAAACTTTCCACAAATAAAACATCAGGGCTTAAAGGCTTTAATGGTAAATTACGTCCAATGTTTAAGGAAAAAACAATATTAGTCCTACTTAAATTCTTTGAGAAAACAGAAGTGCTATATGGAAACAAATCTCCCCAGTACTTCTTTCTTTCTTTCTTTCTTTCTTTTTTTTTTGTTGTTGAGGATTCATTGAAGGTACAAGAACCATAGTATTCCATGGTATACATATACCACAGCTTGTTAATGCATTCCTGCGTTAGAGGGAATGTAGGCTATTTTCACATTTTAGCGATTATAAATTGAGCTGTGATAAACAGTCTAGTGCAAGTTTCTTTATGGTAAAAGGATTTTATTTTTTTCTGGGCAGATGCCCAGTAATAGGATTGCAGGATCAAATAGGAGATCTAGCCTGAGTTCTCTGAGGGTTCTCCATACTCCCTTCCAAAAAGGGTGTATTAGTTTGCAGTCCCACCAACAGTGTGAAAGTGTTCCCTCTCCACATCCACACCAGCATCTGCAATTTTGAGATTTTGTGACGTGGGCCATTCTTATTGGGGCTGGATGATATTTCAGGGTGGTTTTGATTTGCATTTCTCTAATAGTTAGGGATGATGAGCATTTTTTCATATTTTGTTAGCCAGTTATCTGTCTTCTTTAGAGAAGATTCTACACATGTCTCTTGCCCATTGATATATGGGAACATTGGCTTT
>CAUYON010123608.1:0-28839 GCA_963573935.1 Arctocebus calabarensis | reverse complement strand
GGGGGGGAATTAAGCAACTTTACCAGAAGGTAATTTTTAAAAGTTCTTCATGCATCGAAACAAGTATGTATGTATTCTGAAGTGACATGTATATTTACTTTTACTTTTAAACTTCATAGAAACTTTATAAAATTAGAAGTCTCTTAAACCCACATACCCTGACACCTATTAGAACGTTTTCATTTGAGTTTGCATTGTGTATTCTTACAGAACAGACTTTTGCAACATACACATAAAAAGACTGAAACGGATACAATTCATAATCTTCCCTTTGCTTTTTAGAAAATTATCTAGCAGGGGTGTCCAAACTTTTTTTTTTCCAGCTGCACATTGAAATAAGAATTGTCTGGGACCACACATTAAATACACAAACACTAATGAAATCTGATGAGCCAAAAAGAAAATATCTGTGGATAATTTTCATGCTGTCTGACATCACAGATAAGCAAAACAGGCCTCATGCAGGCTATGGGCCGCAGGTTGGACACTCCTGCAAATTTCTCTTTAAATTCTAAATTGTTAACATGCTTTAATTTCAAGGGAATGACACGAAATACACAAAAAGTCTGTCTCCTTATTCTGTCTCTCTTCCCAAGGGAAATCAATTTCATCACTCATCAAAAATCCTTCAATGATAAAAATGAAGACACATTTCATATATAGTGTGTGCATCTCAGCCCACGAACAAGAGTGTGAGAAAAATTACACCTTTTATAACTTTTGGGGGGTGGAGGGTGCATCTTGATAAGCTGGTTGTAATCATACGCCCCAACCAGTAAAGGTAACCTTGCAACTTACAATTTGTGCTGAAGTTCACTGGACCCTTCGCCACCCATTCTGCTGGGTGATCTTTGAGAGATCTGTCATCTTTCAAGTAAGTGGTCCTTGCTTGAGAAGAGGGGCTCTCTGCTAGTCCCACCCAGGTTTATATAAATATGCCACTGGGGCAAGTCTCTCATGGGTCCTGTGACTTCTTTGGAAATATTGTAAGAATGCAAGCCTTTTTTATTTTTCTTTCTTGAAATAGAATCTTACTCTGTCACCATGGGTAGAGTTCTGTGGGATCATAGCTCACAACAATCTCACACTCTTGGGCTTGAGCAATCCTCTTGCCTCAACCTCCCAAGTAGCTGAGACCCTAAGAACCTGACACAACATCCAACTAGTTTTTCTATTTTTAGTAGAGATGGATCTTACTCTTGCTCAGTCTAGTCTTGAACTCCTGAGCTTGAGCAGTCCACCCACCTCACCCTCCCAGAATGCTGGGATTAGAAGCGTGAGCCTGACCTAAACCCTTTCCTCCTCCAAGACTAGGGTCAGAGACCCTGACTCTTTCCTCCCTCACTTCCTCCTCAGTCCAAAGGAAGCTCCTTCTCATATGAAAGGCAGCTTCTCTCTTTTAACCTTGCTTTTGACAGAAGAGCCCTATTTTCATCCATACCTGAGAATCTGGCTTAAGATTTGAGCAGAAATGTTAGGAGGATGGGAAATGTCTAATTTCTGCTTTACTTTTTCTTCTGAGGCAATGAGAACCAATTACTTGCCTGTCTCCAAGAAAGACATCAGAATGGGGACATTAGAGAGATTAAGTATCTCAAAATAGCCTCCTGCTCTTGTATTTCCTGTTACCTTTGTGGGTATCATGACCTACATGTGGTCTACACTGATTTCAGACTCTAAACTAACCATGATGGTTGTTTCCAGTGTGGGGCTACAACAAATAAAACATGCTATGAACATTTATATGCGATTCTTTATGAGGATGTGTATTTTCATTTCTCTTGGATAAATATACTTGGAAAGGGACTTCTCTGAATCATATGGTAATTGTGTTTCACTTCAGAAGAAACTACCAAGTAGTTTTTCAAAATGTCAAATCTATGAAGAGTAGAGTATAAATGTCCTAGCACAATAATTAAGTAAATGAGGTATAGGCTATGTTAACCAGCTTTATGTAAGCATTCCAAATTGTATATAAAATCAGGACATTGTACCCCATAAATGCATTAATGTACACAGTTATGATTTAATAAAACAAAAGGTTGCACCATTTTATACTCCCAGCAGCAATGTCCGAGGATCTTCCATATCCTCCCCCAACATGTATTAGTATTTTTACGTATTACTGAGCATACAGCTGGGTCTCACTCTCATTTTAAACCCTGATTTTTATTATAATAAATTCTACTTGATTATAAAAGGAATACGTACTTAGTGTATTTCAAAAACAGATGCAGAAAAAAGAAAAAATAGCAACTATCATTAGTTCATAAGGAAAATACTTTAAAAGCTGCAGTGTATTTCCTTCCTACAGTGTCATTTTGCTGTATTATGATATTGTCCCGTATTTATAATTCTTGTTTAAGTTATCTTAACCCTTGCTGTTTGTATTTTAATGGAGAATCCCTATTTTTGAAATTTGTTCTTTCAATTTTAAGAATTATGATATTAATCTTTACCCATAATATGTCGCAAATGTTTATGTTGTCCTTTTCCATGGACATTTTTAATGCAGTCAAATTTATCATTGTTGTATCACCTGTGAATTTTAAGTTATAGTAAAAGCACCTTTTCATACATGAGATTAAGAAGAAATTCATGTTTTATTTCAGCACCTCTATGGTTTCATAGTTTTACTTTAGACTCCTTATCCACTTCTTTTTGTGTATGGTCAGGTGTACATCTAATTTTAACTTTTTTCAAATAGCTATTCTAGAAATATTCAGATTTTCTATTTTGTCTGCATCACAAGTAATTTTCATTTGCAAAAAAATAAAGAATTATTTGCAGAAGTGTATCCATTTTATACAGGTATTTTAATTGTCTGCCCAAAGTTTGTTTATATTATTATATCTACCTTTATTATCTTTTTAATGTCTATCAGAGTATTGTGATACAACGGAAAAGACCATGCTCAGTCATTGATGCCTGTGGATTAATACTCAGCAAAGGGCTTACCACAAAGCGTATAGGTCATTAAATTTCATTAAGTTCTCTAATCTTCAGCTGCTTCATAAGCGAATAAAGATTGCGTTTGACAAAATGATGGTGGAGTACACTAAAACTATGTAGTGATGTTGATGGAGGGAGACAATATTTAAGAAGGCATTGTGGGCAGTGCCTGTGGTTCAGTGGGTAAGGCGCCAGCCCCACATACTGAGAGTGGCAGGTTCAAACCCAGCCCCGGCCAAACTGCAACAAAAAAATAGCCAGGCATTGTGGCGGGCACCTGTAGTCTCAGTGCTTGGGAGCCTGAGGCAAGAGAATCCTAAGCCCATGAGTTGGAGGTTGCTGTCAGCTGTGATGCCACAGCACTCTACCAAGGGCAATAAAGTGAGACTCTGTCTCTACAAAAAAAAAAAAAAAAAGAAGAAGAAGAAAGAAAAAGAAGGCGGCAGCGGCGGCATCATGAATTGGTTAGATATTCCAGAGATGTTCACCTCTTACAATGATTGTTCAGTAACTTGTCACAATTTTTATTATTCTGTGAGATAATTTGGAAATTACTAAGACATAGCCTCATCCCTTAATTAGGGCCTAAGCTGTCAGCCAGCACACAAAGGCATAACATTAATGATTATGTACTTCATCTCGAAAGGGTACAGTAGTTTGATAATCAAACAGAAAAAAAATAAGGTCGCCATCAGAAGGCACAAAGAAAGCAACATGATAAAAGAAGCATTTAAGGAAATTAAATAGCATTTGGAGATGAAAGACTTGTCAGAGTGAACTTCATAGAGGAAAGTGTTGTACTGGAAAAGATATCCTACCTCACACAATTTGGAAGTGGGCAGGCAGTGGCTCAAAGTGGAGATAGGTAGGGTGGAAAGTACAGCTTGGAAAGGTAGGAAGCATAAGACTACCTCCAAATTGCGTTGGAATAAGGAATTTAAGATTATATTCTATAGTTCATGCGAAATTGTTGAGGGCCTGGGGTGCCTGCTCCCCAATCCTAGTTGACCTGATTTGGTTATTTGGCTGAGACAGAAAGTTTAACTGAGGCATGGTGGTAATCGAAAGCAAAAATGAATGGAAATTGACAATAAAACTGGAGCAGCACAGATAGCATGAGCGAAGAACAAAAGTAACCTTCACAAGTCTCAGTGTAAGAAAGATAAATTTTATTGAGGAAGAACAAAGAGGAACTTTACAGCCAAACGAGTTGGCAGTGGGTCTCTCTCAGGGTAGAGACAAGGTAAGACGGAGTTGCAAAGGCTGCTTGGAAATGGCTTTCTCTCCATCTGAAATTGGCTGTGAGTCTTTCACTGGCCTCTAACTCTCCAGGCAGTACTGCCTTTGTACTGGTCATTGACTATTGTCTCTTTCTATTGGTCACTGGTTACCTAGATTACCTCATACCTGCATTCTTACGGGCTCTCCAGACATCCTTGTTCCACAACCCAGGCTTCCCTGCCATCTCCCGGGAAGCCCCTTTCTTAGTGTCCCTTCTCTGAAATCACCAAAATAGTGAAAAGCTATGGTTTAATTAGTTCAACCACCATGTGGCGAATTAAGGGAAATGGGCAAGAGGTAGAGGTAGAGTGGAAAATGAGATTCACATCAGCCAGGCAAGTGGCAATGACAGTCTGAGCTAGGATCGTGGCACCGAAGAAGAGACAAGGTGGATATAAGAAACACAGATGGCAGATATGACAGTACACAGTCACTCTATGAATTTAATACAGTAGCCTGGATTCTATTTTAAATTTTTTTAAAAATACTTGTTTTTACAGGCAAAGGAAAAGAACCACGTATTTCCACATCAGGACACCTGGGTAATGTCTGCAATGAATGTGCTTTAGTGAACCAATCATTTTGATGGCAACCTTACTTCAGCAAAATGAACAAAGGAACATGCCGGTTGATTGAAAGCCAGCAATTTGCAGGTGTTATTGGAAAAGGGCTGTTAGAATTTTAAAAGTTACTTTATATCAGAGAGCTAAGGAATCATCAACCTAATCTGAAATTTTGAAAAGGATAATGTGAGATCTGTTATAGAACTCTGGCCATGGTCTGTTTCCTGAATGGTTTTACAGCACAGATGTCATTAGTCCATGCTGATAACTATTTTTCAGCTTTTCACCCTGGTAGAAACCAATCATTCAACAGGCTCTCAGGTTTAAAGGGAATTAAAACAACCGAGTCATTACTCTATAAAGCTGCAGCTTCCATTGATTTCAATGGAAAATGTCATCCCCCAGACATTCAGATGACTTACATGACATAGTACAAGGTATACAGATTTTGGAGCTAGGCGGGCCTATCTGGGACTCTTTGATCTTCTGACTTTGAGCAAAACACCATCTCTCAGAAATTCAATTTCTTCACCTACCTATTTATAAACAGGGAAATGGGCTTGGTGCCTGTGGCTCAGCAGCTAGGGTGCCAGGCATATACACTGGGCCAGGTCAGCTAAACAATGACAACTGCAACCAAAAAACAGCTGGATGTTATGGTGGGTGCCTGTCCCAGCTACTTGGGAGGCTGAGGCAAGAGAATCTCTTGGGCTCAAGAGTTTGAGGTTGCTGTGAGCTGTGATGTCACAGCACTCCACCCAGGGCAATGTAGTGAGACTCTGTCTCAAGGAAAGAAAAAGGAAATAGGGGAATAATGCAGACAATTGTTGTTAGAATTAATTCAAACAATGGGAAACATCCCAGACTGAGTCACATAGTAAAGCTATCGTGTACCTATTATTTAAAGTAATGGGGTCACAAGCCCCTACATTATCTGTGCAAGCCTCATTTTCAGTTATCTCCCTCTCAAGTTATTGACATCCAGGTCTTTTTCTTAAATATGCAAATATCCTCTCTGCCTAGAAGACTTTTGTAATCTCACAGTGTGCCCTGCAGTTCTCCCAAACTCTTTTCATAATGCCATTACATCATTCTCTATGTAATTATTTGTTGATTGTCTTTCTTCTCTGCTAACCTGAAAGTTCCTTGAGGGCTGGGACAGAATCCTTGTTCATTATTGTAAACTAAGGGCACCTGAAGCACTCACTGCCACATTGTTGGTGGCTGATAAGCAGCTTGAGGAATAAATATAGTTTAGTAGCCAGACCTCTTATTTATTTGAACAACTGACACAGAAGACAGGCCACAAAGGAAGATGCTGAGCTGGGATTTTGTGGTTTACTGCTGAAGCTGACTCTGAATTGGAGATCACCATACTAGTCATCTATTAGGGTCAGCTCTTGGGATTAACTCCTATGGAAGGGAAGGGAAGGGAAGGAAGCAGGCTAGAGCAGAAGGAGAAATCTCAATGAAGGCACATGACAGCCTCATGGAGAGTTCTAATGATAAGAGGACTCTTCTAAGCTGCTCCAAACTCAGGCAAGAGGGCCAGGTATTTATGCCCCATGGGCCTTTTTATACTTCCAAGGCCATTGGTTATTACATGTGGTCTGCACAAGAAAGAAGGCGGAACATTACTAGAGTTGATTCTCTTTCCCTGAGGGAATGCCTGACGTGGACTGACAACCCAGGGCAGCTTGCTGCAACCAGGCCCCTAGCAGTGGGGAGGAACAGATCTTCCATTCCCCAAGTAAACGTTGCAACCTAACATGCCCCATGGCTGACAGTAAGCATCTCAGCATAGATGTTCTCTGCCAAGTGTCCTAGGGGAGTCTGACTTGGCACAGGGTTTGGCAGCAGAGACCTCAAGCTCTCTCACACTGGCTGCTGGTGACTTCAGTCAGAGACCATAAAAAGCACAGTTTCATGCTGTGACTTCGATCTGGGTCGCAATCCATTAGGAAGCAATAACAACTCAGCTGGAAGGGAACAGCATTCAGCAGAAAGCACAACAATGGTTGTGAAGATTGAGAGACCTGAGTTTATGGGGTTATTCACTGGGAGAACTTCAGCAGGCTGCAAAACTTCTCAGAGGCTCCATTTCCTCATGGGTGAGAGGAAGACCCCAAGTAAATTAGTAAATTAGCCTGTAACACAGCAGGTACTCCCATAGCTAGATTTCCCTTCCACGCCCGCCTTCCAACACACACACACACACACACACACACACACACACACACACACACACCAGGCCTCTACCTCAGCATTCCAACCACTGCCCATGTCTGCTGCGGCACACCTGTCAGCTGCTGCCTAACCTCCTTGTTCACCTCTGGTAACAGGGCCCTCCCTTCCCAGTGTGGCTGCCAGTTCTACCACAGGACAATGGTATTTGTTAGCAAGTCCTCACTTGTCTCTTTGGTTCCTTTGTCCCATGATAATTACTCAGATGAACAAAGATGATACTCAGGTTTCAGAGTAAATACCCTTAGGTCCTGCAGCCTTAGCTCTCAGAATATAAACTTCAAAACCTTTATCATATAAGCCTCCCCTAATCCAAATTACTTCATTTTGTTAATATCCAACTCAAATTGAGTTTAACTGGAGTTTTTATAAGATGCCCTGTGCAGGCATAAACCAGAACAGCCTCCCTATTCTGAATATTAGATTTCTACCACTGGGCTTCAAGACAAATAAATACTCTTGCCCATCTCTATAAACCCTGCCGACCTCTTTCACAGGAATCTCTGCTGGATTTTCTATACACTGATCCTAATCCTTCAGCATCACGTAAATTCACACTTGTCCCATGACAATGTCGATTCTGAGTTCTGTTTTCAGAGTTCCCACATGACAGCCTCGCTTTCTCCCTGAACGCGAGCAATTTAAATCTATGGTTGCTCCTGTGTGTCCTTGATGGAGTGAAGGTACTTCCCTCATTGGTCACAGCTGTGGAGAACCCATCACTTTAAATTTTATAAAACCTTATTTTAAAATTTATTTTAAAAACATTTTGATTGCATGAAAACCTGGTGCCACTTTTCTTCAGGAGAAGGAAAATAAAATACATTAAGTTCTAGAAAAATATATTAACGGATGCTTGTCAAAGTCTTCATGTATTTAAAGAGACATTAGAAGTTTAGAGAGGTATTTCTGGCATTTGAAACCAAAATACGATGGTTTGTAAAATGTATTTCACATTTTTAAAGAGAATAACACCCCATTGTGAGATTCAAGGTTAAGTGAGTCACCGAGGCCACCCACATCACAAGTGATGCTCGTCTGTTCAACACTGGAGAAACACTGATCTGAGCCACTGAAAAAAGTATTACACCTGACAGATACAGTTCACATTCATATCTGGAATCCAGGCTGAACACACAGAAATTCTTATCATTCCCATCAAAGCATGGACTTCATAATCTCCCTAATAAAGAAGGGAGGGAAAGCAACATTTTATCCTCACAACTTGATTAAAACCATTATCTTAATTTCTAACTTACATTTGTCATCATGCCCACCTAATTTTTTTTTTTTTTTATGATGGACATGAGGTGTTTCTCAAGCTGAGCTCAAACAATCCTCTCACCTCAGCCTCCCAAAGTGAACCACCATGGTGTCTGGGTATTGGTTTTTAATTTCATCACAAAAAGTGAAAGAATTCAGAAACTCTAAGGTCTCAAACTTGGGCATTAGAACCACCTGCCAGGCTTGTTAGCCTCAGATTTCTGGGTCTCTAATTCAATCCCCATGGTTTCTAACTCAACAGGCCTGGAGTCTAGTAAGTTCCCAGGTGCTGCTAGTGCTGCTGGTACAGGAGTCCAGGAGTCTTCTCTTATTCTGGGTGAGTGGCTTGTAACCGCAACTGCACACCATCAAGTGGAAATTTGTAAAATAAACACACCTGGGCATGCTCCCTGACTGAAGTATACTTTCTGAAGGCAACTCTGGGCCCTCATGCTGTCCCAGCACTGCTATTGATTCTAGTGCACAGCTGGACCTGAGATCCAGCAGGTCTCACCAGATACCAATGCTGGCAGCGTTTCCGTAGGTGGTGAAAGGTGTCATGGCAGTGCCCAGAGTCGGAACTGGGAGTGGAGAGGTTCAGACCGGGTTTACTGAAAAGGGATGGTGACCCACCCAAGGAGGGCAAAGATGGTGTCTGTGAAGGGGTTTTACATAGGGCCTTAGTGGGTGGGCAAATTCCACTGCTTGCCTGAAGGGTTTTGGTGCAGATTTCAGGGGTGAGGCTAACTAGGTTCTTCCTGTCCTTTGTCTTAGGAAGGGGAGGGTTCATGTGGGGTTTAGTCAGCCCCCCAACAGTTGGTACCTTTTTTCCCTAGCCTTTCTTCAGAGGAAGCACTGAGCTGTAGTGATTTTCCTATAAGCTGGTCTTAAGGTCTGTCTGGAGACTGGCTATAAACGCACCCTGAGAGGGTATAAAACCATGTCTCACCCCTCCCCCAGACAAAGGTCAAGAGGTCTGAGGAATGTATGCACGGAATCCGTCAGAGTCCACTCAGGGGAGAGGAGCTACGCAGTAACTTGAACAGATAAAGCTGAAATAAGTTGTTACTATTAACTAAAGTGCACCATTAGAGTAACGGGGTGTGTCAGGGCTGTGACTCACCGCTGGGCGAAGAGGCTGCAGTGGAAATCTGTCCTCTGGAACTTGCAGAAAGCCATCCTTTAAAGTATCGGGGGCAGTTGTTCACCAGGTGGTTATCTCACTGGAGTCATTCTGCTACACGACTACTGAAGGGGGTATGTGGGGAAGAGGTTGGTCGCCCTGCCCCACAGGATCCGGGCGCTAGAGAAGGCAGGAGGAAACTGCCTCAAGGGGAGGTCCCATACGGAGCAGAGCCTAACATCCGCCAGCTGGCAAAGGAGACTGTTTAAAGGCCCAATCCTTTTTCACAGAGCAGGTATGCAAGGTGGATCTGGAGCTGAGAGGCAAATAAAAGGCACATACACCTAGGGCTACTAGTCATTAGATGCAGGTGGTTCCTGATGGGGTAAAAGGCAGAAAATCATTCCGCAGCACTTCCAGCCCACCGCACAGGCCAGGCATACTTCAGCATCGAGAGATGAAGTCAGCCTAGCAAGCACTGAAGTGTGAGGGCAAGTGTGTGTGGACAGAGGCCAGCTCTATCTGCTGTAACCAGTATTCCATTTCCACCTGCGATAAGGGCGTGATTGTGCTCATGCACAGACTAGCCAGCTTCATCCTAATCCCACCTGAGGATCAGTCTCCTGGGTCTAGTCCCGACAGCAAGTGCATCAGTCAACTCCAATGTTTGGGCTCAAGCAATCCCCTTGCCTCAGTTTTTCTATTTTTAGTGGAGACGGGGTCTTGCTTTTGTTCAGGCTTGTCTCGAACTCCTGAGCTCAGGCAATGCACCCACCTCGGCCTCCCAGAGTGCTGGGATTACAGGTATGAGCCACCTCACCTGGCTAAGAAAACTTTTGAGATGATTAAGAAAAGATTCCTTTCTTCTTTGTCATTCCTCATCATTTCAATAACTGGGTCTTTGTGCAATGAGCAACTGACCTAGACAGAAATCCCCTTGTGGTTTTGACAACATAACTAGGCATGTCCCTTATGTAATGAATATTTAGAAATATAACTGAACTAATATTTCACTAAGGAGATACATGAATGGCATCTTATTGGCCAAGATATGAACATGAAAAGAGTCTCAAAAACATTATTTGAAAGTACCTATATTAATGTAATGTAGGGCCATAAGGCAAGAGCTGTGGTAGAAGTCTGATTTCTACGGAAGTAGAGGTATAGCTAAAAGTTAACCAGCCACTGTTTGATTGCTTGCCTTCCTATAATTGCTTACTGCTTACTAGACACATAACCTTGACTGTCACTGAGACTTCCCTCATCACTTCTATAGATAAATTCACTTGTAAAACCTAAGACTGCTCTTTGAGATATTTTCCAGACCCTGTATTTGGGGGTACCAACTGATGCCAGCCGGACAAGTGGCTATACTTGTGAACTGACTCAATGGGTCTTGTGAACTGACTCAATGGGTCCTGTGACCTTCTACTCAGAAACTATCTCAGTGCAAGGAGACAATTTCTGTTTCCCAACCCTCTGAGTTAACCCCCAGCCAGTCAGCAGACCCAGTTTCCTAGCCCTACATCCGCCAAACTACCTTTAGAACATTCAGCTCCCAAATTTTCTGGGAGATGGATTTGAGAAATTCCTCCCATCTCCTTGCTGCCCTGAGATATTAAACTCTTTCTCCACCGTAACCCATGCTTTCTCAGTGTACTGCCTTCCGTCTGTGCAGCAGACAACGGAGCCCAGTTGGGTGGTACACAATAATCAAGCAAATGCAAATTCAAACCTTTATGGGATGCTACCGCACACCCATTAGCATCAATACAATTATAAACAGACTGACATCCCTGGCATGGTGACTCACGCCTGTAATCCTAGCACTCTGGGAGGCCAAGGCAGGTTCATAGCCTAAGTTCAGGAGCTGGAGACCAGCCTGAGCAAGAGGAAGGACATTATTTTTTCAAATGTGCTGGTTTTATATACAATTGGAAATATTTTCATCAAACTGGTTAACATAGCCTTCACGGCATTTTCTTAGTTATTATGTTAAGATATTTATACTCTACACCAAAGATCAAGGACATTTTTAAGAAAGTGAAAGTGAGAACTAAAGAACAGGTCTAAAAATTTACCTATTTGGTACAATGAATGTTATTCTGGAGATAGGTAAGCCAAAAGTCCTGACTTAAGTATTATACAAAGAATCTATGTAACAAAATATTTGTACCCCTTCATATTTTGAAATCAGAAGAAAATGCCTTAGGGAAATCTTGACTTTCTATTTATGAGTAACATAAAGTTAAACATGTAATTTTTGAACTGTAAATTATACTTTGAATAAATGGGGAAGCAATGAAAAATAAAAACAAACAAAAAGAGAAATGAGAAAGCAATGTACAGAATGTGAGAAAATGTTTGCAAATCACGTATCTGAGCAGAGTCGAGTATCCAGAATGTTACTGAGAGTTCAATACTTGTTCCTGAGGCTGAATCAGGGAGAGTGGAGAACTAGGACAAGTGGTTTGAGTAAAGAAAAGAGAAGTTTAATTTGCTGGCAAATGAGGAAAGTGGTGGACCAGTGTCTCAAAGACTGACCTCCTGTCTTCAAGCAAAAAAACAGGACTTTTTATAAGGGAGCTTCCATCAATGGGGCTTAGATCTACATTACTGGTGGTGGTGTCGCGTCTGCTGGCTTTGGGCTATTACTGTTTAACTGTGATTGATGGTTTCTGTGACTACAAAATATTCTCAACATGTTGGACACCCCTTTGTAAAATTTTGGAATATTTTATAAATAAAGGTATATTTAGGTACAATTTCCCATTTTCCCCATGTGTGGTGACTTTAGGGGCAACCAACCATTGGGACACCCTAGAGATAGAAACAGGGTTACATTCCACTGTGAGTGTAGGAAATGCTGCTGAATTGTCCACTTCAAATGGTTAAGTTTACGTTTTATGAACTTTACCTCAACAAAAAATTCTCATTTTATAACTCCAATTTTCTCTACTCATCAAAGACTATAGAAAGTTCCACAGTCCCACAAGCCTTTCCAGAAAACACGAGTAACACTGAGACTTCTCTTTTCTTGTTAGCTCATGTTCAGTGCTTCTGGGCCATTGAATACAGCTACCCAACAGCTTGTAGAATCCCACAATGACGTTGACAGGGCTGAGCAGGTAGGATGCAAGACAGTAGGGAGGGATGAGGATGGACTGCGGGGAGCTAAGTGTGTGTGCCCCTCTCCAAAGGCACCATTTACATTTTTAAGAAAGATGTTTTAAAAATTTGCCATGATTGGCCAAGAACAAAAACGTGTGTGGCCCAAGAGAGTAGTTTGTGAACACTGTATAGATCTCCTGCCTCTTTCTACATAGGAGAAAAGAGAGACCCAGAAAGATGAAATGACTTTGCCACTGTTGTAAAGGAAAATATATGCATTAGAAATAAGAGGTTTAATTCTCCCTCTTAAAAATAAGGGAAGAGACTTCTCGTGCTTGTATTTTTTAAGAACATCTACTTTAGAAAACTCATTCTTTCTCTGCCTCTTTGAAATGCACATCAATCTTTTTCAAAACTAATAAACCTCCTACCACCGTTATCACCCGGATTGTCTTTTTCAAGGACCTGAGAACCATCTCTTTGAAATATAATCATCATTTCTGTGAGAGGGCATGATAGGAGCTCAGCTTCAGCAGGTGTCTGGCTCCTAAGCTGCCTCCTGTTATATGATTTTCCCTTTGGGGAAAACCAATGAACTAACACAGAGGGTCATCCCAATTTGAGAAGAACAATGTGTGACAAATGGTGCTGTTAAGTCTGCTTATTTGAGAACTAGTTATTGTTTATTACTGAATGAGTTGCAGCTATTTGACTACATAGAAGGGCGAGATTTCTTTCTGTCTTTGCTGTCTCTTTAGTAGGTCTCTTGTGATATGTGTCACATCCTGGTTTAAAGCTTATGCATTAATAAAACTATCTTCTTTCTCTTCCTCTTCAACATTTTGTAGAAGTTTTCTAGTTTGGCAGGATATTTTGTTTTAGTTTTACTTCCTTAATAAGGTCATACAGTGAACTCGAGTTGAATTACAAAAATAACTACTGTCCCCAGGCCCCATGCTCTCCCATCACCCACTGCCTCTCAGGGCACACAGTCTTACACCTGCTGCTGTTTGCTGTGTACAGCCTTTCTCCAGTGAGTCTGCAAGCTCCTTGAAAACAGAACCTGTGACTAACACATTTTCTCAATGTCTAAAAAAGTGCTAGGGATACGTATGGCAGATATTTCATAAATGCAAGTTGAATCACCGAACTTGGAAGATTTGAGTCAAGAGGATTGTGATCTTAACTGGCTACCAAGAAACAAAAGAATAAAACAAAACAAAGCAAAAAACCCAAAAAACATCCTGGCCGAAATGGAAAAGAATGCTGGAATGCAGTGTGGGGTAGCATGGAGAACAGGAAGAATTCTGAACCTGGGGTAAGAAGCTCTGGCCTTGAATACTGGTTTTGTCCTGGTTTTAGTGAAGTCACCATAAGTTTCCTTAACTATAAAGAGACAAAGAATACATGACATTTATGGCATGATGACTGAATGAGGATACGAAAATTCTTTGTAATAATGATGGCTACAACCAACACAGTACTTATGATGTACCAAGTACTGTTAAACACTTGTCATATATTATCAATTAATTTAATCCCCACAAAACCTCTCCACTTTACAGATAAGGAAATCAACCACAGGGAAGTAAATAACTTGCCTGAAGTTAGACAGCTAGTGTGCAGCAGAGCTGGGGTTCAGCCAGACAGTCTGGCCCCAGGTTTTGTTCTGTTAACCAAGATGTTGCTTCATCTGCCCAGAGGGCAGTATTATTATCTACCTGGAGATCCTAATGAAGTCCCTCGGAGGCTCTTCTGTGCCTTGTCCAGCGTGCCACTCAGGCTGTGCTGTGTCTGTATCTCCCTAGGCCTCTTCTCTTGTTCTCAAAGTTGGTTTCTTTCTAGCTCGATTCTTTCGAGAATGTCCTTTAGCCTGTTGGCAGCACTGAGGGCCCCAGGACCACTCACAGTTGAACCTGAAAGATGGAGCAAAGAAGCAGAGATCTGAGGACAAATTCTGGAAACTGACTGCAAGTCCTGTGGACAGAGGCTGTAGGCAGGAGAGGAAGATGCTGCTGGAGGAAGTGAATGAAGACATCCAGGCTCTCCGACTGTTGCAGTGAGAAGAGACGTGGCCCTAATAGCAAGGCCAGTTGAATCAGAAGAGCAAAAGGCCCCGGTACAGACCAGGAAAGACCAGTGTGAGAGCAGTCATTTCCCTATAAAGTTCCTACAGGCCAGAAAGGCTTTATTCTCCTTTGATTCCTAAAATCCTTGGCCCCCAATGAGCAACAGGAGCAACAGGGGAGATGAAGAGGCCTTAGCCAAGGGCCTAAGAATCATTTCTCATGTCCAAGGAACTGAACACCAGCAAGGAAATTCCACGAAGAAGGTAAAGTTGGGCTGGACCCAAGAAGAACATGGTAAACCCACAAATTTAGTTGTGGGAAAAGACAAAGTTATAATGAAAAGGTGAGCATTTCCTGGGGTATAAGGGTAGTCTCAAGTTTGGTTCTATGTGCTCATATAAAATATAAAGTCTGCTATCTCAGGGGGTTGAGGAGATCAGAGGGGACTATGGGAAATGAGCCCAAATTTACCACTTGTGTTTCTTAAATATTTTTAAGAATTTCTAATCTATGAAAAAGAACCACACAAGGAAGAATACCTGCATTCACTGGCACCTCTTCACACCCACTTCATCTTGTCCTGCGCGCGAGCACCCCATCACACCACCCAGAACAGGTGGCAGATAGAATGACACAAAACCTGTTTCAATCCTCATCTCCTCAAAGCAAGAAACATTTTCCAATAATCACATCGCCATTAATTCAACATCGAAAATCAACATTAATTCAGCATCACCCAAATTTCAGTCGCTTCTTAAATTTTACCCAAAGTCCCCAAATGTCCTTTATAGCTATTTACCTCTAGCCTTGTACTAATAAGGGTTTGCAGATTGCCTTTGCTTTTCTAGATTTGGCCTTCCCAATCAAGAATACATGCAGAATAAAGTCCCCTAAAAATATCCATATCGTACTCCACAGAACCTGTGAATATGTGACCTTATGTGGTTAAAGGGAGTTTGCAGATAGGATTTAGTTAAGAATCATGAGATGGGGAGATTAGCCTGAATTACAAGGGTAGGCCCAAGGTAACCACAAAGGTCCATATAAAAGGGAGCCAGGAGAGTCAGCATCGAAGAAGATGTGCTCATAAAGCAGAGATCAAAGTAATAATGTAAATCAAGGACTCCAGGCAACCCAAAAAGCCAGAAAAGAGAAAGCACAGATTCTCCCCAAGACCATCCAAGAGAAATAGCCTCAATTTCAGTCCAGGGGGACTTCTGACCTCTGGACCTGCAGGTATTGTGTAGCCATGAAGTATATGGTACCTTATTACAGCAGTAATAGGAAACAAACACACTAGCCTCCTTTATTCTCCGTGATACTGAATCCTTTTAGATCCAGGGCAATTGTCTTACAGAACTTCTCCTTGTGTCTCTTTCCTCTTGAGTAAAGCTGAACATTGCATCAAGAACCCCACGTGGGTGGTGATGTTTATCTGCCATTCAACACACCAGGAGGAACAGGTCAAATTGTCCCACTACTGGTAATACTAAACTTGGCTCTTGGATAAGGTGGTAGCTCCCCAATCTCCCCATTGTAACAACATATACCCCTTCAGAGTGACCTGAATACTCTGCAGGATAAAACATCAAGAACACGTGCTTATCCTGCATCAAGAGCAATCCTTCACCCAGTGGTGTTAGCATCCATCAATCATTCTAGCTTGCAAGAGTTACTTCATCCTGGATTACAAAATGGTGCTTTAAATTCTTCCATATTTACTGGCTGTTATCCTTCTGGAAAGCTTTTCTTCTCTTTATGAGTATTCTTATGGATTTTTTTAAATTCGGTGTGTTATTTGGCTGTTTTGTCTTTTTAATTTCCTCTGTCCTCTACCTTCTTCATTACTGACACTAATTAATGCTCAAATTGCCTCCAAACTGGTCATTTAAAATATATCCATAGTAGCATGAGGTAAGATTCACCCTCCACCCAGGTAGCCTCTTGGCTGTACAAGGGACTTGCTGCAGGTTTCATGTGTAAGATAGATCAGTTACATCCTTTTTAAGATAATGAAGGTAAATACATGGCACCCTTCAATAAATACAAATGCCATTGGTAGCACAATATGAAAATGGCTGCGGAAGTACTTAACGTGTCTCATCCAGCAGCTCTGGAGTCCATGAGAGTAATACTTACTCAGGCAGCAAACCAGTAAGGGCGTTTCAGCCAGAGGGAATGGCCTGAGCCAAGGCAAAGCCACAGGAAACAGCAGTTTGATGTGACCAGTCCTCTAAGTCAGTGTGGGGGCAGAGACACATGAAGAAGGAAAAGGAAGGTGCTGGCCAGGGTGAATGATTCTGCATCCGGACCAGGGCATTCACTGACTTCCGTGACCTCCAAGGGAGAGTGGACAAATGGATTGAGCAGTTTGGATGCCAAGACACCATCCAGTATGCCAAACATCTCCAGGTGCTGTACTGCATTTGCATGAGGGGCAGTTTAGCTTATCTAAGGGCCCAAAGGAGGTTTCCAGAAGGAGTGAAGAGTTGGCTATTTATAAAGTTCTGTGCACTTGGTATCACTGTTTTGCAAATTTGGTCATTGAGTTTTAGGAACATGAAGCCCTTTGCCTGCCCAGCCAGTAAGCAGGGAAACCAGGATTTGAATCCTAGGTGGAAAGTGAAGGCAGAATACCCACTGGTCCCGGTTTGTGTGACACGGAGACTGGCTTGAAGCAGGTGGGTCATGACACTGGGGTAGGGATCAGAACCCAGCCCACAGTCATACCTGGGTGTGAGGAGTAGCCCAGAGGTTAAAGCTCGCTGGGCCTCATCTGTGGACTTGAGGTGATAACACCATGAGAGAAAACTGTGCAGATTCACTGCCTTAATTTTCCTCACCTCTAAATTGGGGATAACATGAATAGTAATGAGTGTAAATGATAGGTACCATTTATTCAGCATTTACTGCATAAAATCTCTGCTCTGACAGTTATACACACCTTGAGGTTCTTCATCTGCAGCTGACAGTGATAATAAATCATATGAAGCATTTATTGAACACTTATTGACTGTAAGTGACTGTTTCCCTTGCCTACGATTGGGAATAGTGAATCATCACGATATTAGGCGATAGCTAACATCGACTGTTTGCTGTGTGAGGCAGGTCCTCTCTGACACCATACTTGTTAGACAGGCGCAGCTGGGCTAGGTCCCTGGCAATTCAACGCTTCCCGTCCTCTCTGCTCAGGCCTAAGCGCCGCCTTCCCCTTTACTCTGCACAGCCACGCCCTCTCCCAGGGGTCATTTTCTCCAATCACCTAGCAGGCTACCTCCCTCATCGTCGCCTCCCCTCTTCACTCCGAGGCCAGTTTCTCCCAGAGAGTTCCCAGACCAAGCTACTTAAAATCTAAGGCCTGGTACAAAACAGACAATCAGCAATGTTTGTTCAGTAAACGGCAGCAGCCTGGTGCACGCTGCCCTTAGGGGTTGGGTCGTCTCGGTCAGACCTGAGAGCCAGAGCCCGGAGAAGATCCAGAGACAATGTGTGCCTCAAAGCAGGGCAAAGGCCCCGAGAGGACACGGGTCGTAGTTGGGAAGGGTGGAAGGGCAGCTGTGAGCCACAGCCCCGGGCGTGGCGGGGAGAGCAGACGGGCCAGGGGACGGAGAAGCGGTAGGTGGGAGGCTTTGGGGGGCTCGGATTTCTATAGACCAGAGACCCAGAGGATATGACTGGCTTTGTAAAACATTACTTGTGGCCCTTGTTGATAAAAATAGACAGTTCAGGGATCTGAGACGAGGCTGTAGAGGTAGGGTCCTGTCGTATTGCCAGGGGTGGGGGACACACCAGTTCACTGAGCCGCTCAGGGGCATTTATTGAGGTTGAGATTCTGGGGCCTCCAACCTCCCTCCCCCTGGGGTGTGGACTTAGCCCAGCAGCCTGAGGACAGTAAGAAACCAACGCCTTTATTTCTCGGCAGAATTTGAGGGAAGGCCGAGATGGGGCGGGTCCTACAGGCCTAGCGGGTGTCAGGGTCAGCCGCTGGCGGCCGCAGGTTCTCCTCCTCACGGGCTCCTGGGAGCTCAGCCTCTGCCTGCAGGAGCTGGGAGTCAGGTGCAAAAACCAGGTTGTCCGGCACGTGGCACACTCGCGACAGCTCCAGGCCGGCCAGCTGGTCCCCCGCCAGCACCTGACCCTGCACAGCTGCCTCTGCGGCGCTCAGCACCCTCCCCCCCCCACAATACTCCACTCTGAAAGGACCACCGAGGATTCCACCCGCTCTTGGCTCAACCTCTGCCCGCCGGCCTCGCCTTGGCTTCTCGGTCTCCCTACCTCTCCTCTGCCAGGCCCGGCCTCTGGGGCGCTCCAGACCTGCTCCCCGAATTTCCCTATCCCCGCCTTCAGCCTGCAGAGAATGGGCAAAACAGAGAGGAAGAAGAAGAAAGAGTCCAGGAGGGCTTGGAAGGAAACCACCGAGATATTTGAGACCCAAAGCCAAGAGAGCAAGAAGGGAGGTGGGGTGAAGATGGGGGGGGCAAGCTGGGGCCCGGGACCCCATCCCCAGCTCCTTCCCTCTGCCCCTCCCTCGTCGCCCTGCTTCCCTGCCGCCTCTCACCCCTTGTTCACTGCCCCGGAGCCCTCGACCTGGGGCGGTGAGCGCAGCTTCCGCTCCACCACCTGCAGCTTGGTGCCCACCAGCTTCCCTGCGGGCGGACCGGAGGTCAGGGGAAGGCCTCCGCCCCGCCCCGCCCCCCTTGCCCCGGGGGTCTCACTCTCTGCCTGTAGCTGCTCCTTGCTCCTCTCCAGGGCTCGGATCTCCCGGGCCAGTCTCTGCTGCAGCATCTGGGAGGGTGAAGTGACTGAATGATCCTCTAATGCAGCCGCACTGCCCGCTCCAACTCCCTTTGAGTTTCTCACAAAATCCTTGCCTGCGTTAGGTCACTCACTAATTCATTCAACTGTTCATTAACTCTACGTGCACCTTCTGCTGGGCTGCAGACCCACATCCCCGTACGTACCTTTCACTTCCTCTCCTTCCCACTCTACTCACCCCCAGTCCCGTTTTCTGTTCCTCACACTTTTCTGCACACTTTAGACTCAGGGCCTTCCCCACTGACATTACATGATCTGGCCACTGATTTTCTTGGTTACGTCTGGGCATGTCATCTACTGTCCCCAACCAGCTTGGAATAGCAAAGCCTTGGCCCTTTGATCCACAACTCTCTCTCCCTGCCAGAATGCTGTCTGATGGACTGGTCAACCTCAGATGAATGAAGGAGTGACCTCATCAGGGCTTTCTCAGGGTTCCCATTTGCCACTCTAGGTGGGCAGAAGGAAAGCAGGGTCAGCAACGGCTACTCCAACAGTCTGGACAAGTGAGGTTACAGCCAAGGGATTGAGTAGGTGGGTGAGAAAAAGAAAGGAGTCAGACCAGGAGTGGTGGCTCACGCGTGTAATCTCAGCACTCTGGAAGGCTGAGGAGGTGGATTGCTTGAGCTCAGTTCAGGACTAGCCTGAGCAAAAACAGAATAATTTAGCCAGGCCTTGTGGCAGATGCCTGTTGTCCCAGCTACTTGGGAGGCTGAGGCAAGAGGATCACTTGAGCCCAAGAGTTTGAGGTTGCTGTGAGCTGTGGTGCCATGGCACTCTACCCAGGCTGAAATGTGAGACTCTGTCTCAAAAGAAAAAAAAAAAAGAGAGAGAGAGAGAGAGAGGAATCAAGGATTAACCCATGGCCTGAGCAGGGGTGGACATGAGGTTAGGCAAGGGAAACACTGAAGCCAGGGGAAGACTGGCTTTGGTTGGAGGTAAACAGCTCACGTGGAATTCCCAGAGGTCCTTGTGCTGGCCCATCACATCCTCCAACTCCTCTTCAACATCCAACCTGGGGGCCCACACCAAGGATGAGAGGACACAGCCCAGACTGCCACCTGGCCCACCCATGCCTGGGGCTCCTCAGGCAAAGAACTTCAAATCCCTGCCTGCTGCACCCTCTGCCAGGAGCCCCATGCTGGGTATTAGCCTGCAAAGTTCAAAGAGCTCCTCTTCCCACAACCTCTTCCTGATACAAGCCCACTCCCACTCTCCACCCAATGGCCCACCAGGAACCAGGCTTAGGAGTTATCCCAGATTCCTCTCTGTGGTCTGAGAGTTACTAGCACAAATTTTCTCCATGGACTCCTGAAATGTGTGCTTCCTGAGAAGGCGAAGACAACCCTGGGTTGTATTTTCTGAATCTCCCCACTCCCTCCAGTAGGGGTGGACATCTATTCATAGAATTCACCCATCCCCTTTCTCCTGTTGAACATGAACCTTCATGGACCTCTGTCAAGGCCATCGTGCGGCTTATCTCAGCCCCAGTTAAACCATGCCTTCCCAAGAAAGGGATATGGTAGTTAAGCAGTACAGATTCAAAACTCCTCGAAGCCTAGATCTGCTACTCCATTATAACCCTGGGCAAATTACTTAACCTTTCTAGGTCTCAGTTTCCTCCTATGTAAAATAGTGATAGTGGTGGGAGGGTGAATTAGACCTTAACTTCTATAATTGTCATTGTGAGGATTAAGTAAATAAATGTAGGAGGCATCTTCTTGCCATCTCTGTACCCATCTCCTGTAAGGACAACCCTGCTTCACAAAGGCTGTTTTACATGTATAAACACTCATAAGATGGTGTGTGTAGTGTGGTTAAATATACTCACACATTAACTGCCTATCACCAGGTTTCATCACAGTTAGAGTCATGATGCACCAAGACCTGAGACCCTCAGTCACAGGAATGTGCTTAATAAATATTCAGAGCATGGAGAAATGGATGGACAGATGGTTGGATGGACAGTTAAGTGGATGAGTGAGTGACTGGTTGGAGAAATGATACCTGGTTGGAGAGATGATGTGTCGAGGGCTAGTGGCTAGGTGGGGAAATGAAGGAAGAATTACTAGAAGAATGGATAGATATCTGGATGATGGTTGAAGAAATGAATGGCTAGACAGATGGATGAACGGCAAATGATTAGATAGAAGATTGGAAATATGATGGCTGTGTGGATGGACGAATGAATTGAGTGGCTATACAGGAAAGTAGAAGGATAGGTGAATAAAACGTTGACTGGGGGCCTAAAATAAGCAGAATGAACAAATGAATGGATAGAAGAGGAGCTGGATAGCTAACAGGAAAAGACTGAGACTAGCACCAGTAGAATATATTTGATAAAGAAATTAGCAATGAAGGATTAAATATTCATTTAATCTTAATACTACCACTTAAACAGAGATGGTCAGAGAAGTTGTTTGTCTGTTTGCTGTATTTTATAGAAAGGAAAAATTAAGAGCATATGTCCAAGATTCATTTCCCCAGCTCCTGCTTCCCCCTCCTCTAGGCTGGGGAATGCGGTGGGAAAGAGCTGGGGAAGGATCTCCTACCTCTGAGCCTCACTTTTCTTCTCTTGCAACTGGAGGATCTTCAGTGCCTCTGTGGGGGAAAGAATCGAGGGGAATCTGGGAGAGCACTTGGAGAGTTAGGGTTGGGCAGAGGTAGTGAACCAGGAGCGCCATATCATGTTGGCTATTGGAGGGTACAGAGAGGACTAGGTGCTTACCCTAAGAGAGGTGGCAATCAAGAGGGAGATTTGAGCAGAGGGGAAAGCACAGGTTTCAGCGAAATTCCGTGGCTGCTCTCGGGAGGACAGGCTTTTGTGGGGGTGGGATACAATAAGGAAGACACAGCCACGGGTGAATACCTTTCTTTTTGCTCAAGACTTCCTCTAGGTGAACTTTCTCTTCATTCACTGAAAAACACAATGGCACTTTCAGCCCCTGGGTGTCACACCTAGTGTCCCTATTGAAACCTCAAGGAAGTGGAAAAGTCGCATGGAAGGGGTGACACAGCCCCAGGAGAGGGAGGCATCTTCTTGCCATCTCTGCACCCATCTCCTATGAGGGCCATCCTATTCCAGCTTCTTCCCCTGTTCCCACATTCCCTATAATCTCTGAAGGAGTGAAGAATGTACAAGATTACATTGACAGGCGAATATAAAGAAATAATGATGTCAGGTGGAATAAAGGTTCTGAAGAAACAAATGGAGGAGAGTGAGGGTGACCTAGAAAGACTGGGAATCTATTATTAGATGAGACCATCACGGTCTGCCTGTCAGGTAGGGTTTACCTAAAGAGCTGAAAGATGACATGAGACCACAAGAGGCAGTCCAGATCACGTGGATCAGGAGCACTATGGGCAAGGGAACAAGGCAAAGGCCCTGAGGTGTGCACAGGGCACCACCAGCGGTCCCACTTACACGAGTCTAATTCCCTATGCAGGGCCTCCCAGAGAGTACGGGTCTCTCCCAGTTCTTCACTAGATTTCTTCTTCTCTAGGCCAAAGAAGGGAAGAGGACACTGTGTGAGTACTGTTCCTTCACAACTGTGACAGTGCACATTCATCTTCAAACAACCCTAGAAATCTTCAAAGGGCCTAGATAAGGCAATGAAGGCATTCCAAGTCCAGGCCCTTTCTGTTGGCCCAGCTGGTCAGTCTATGTTCAAGTTTACCTTGCTGAAGCTCATTAATCCGGTTAATCAGGTCCTCGATCTGTGGCTCCAGGCTGCCCTCTGAAGAAACAAGGAAAGAAAGAAAGAATGAGCTAAGATGACAGACACCTGGCTGACCAAGGCAGATGAAGGAAGTGGGTGCGCGAAGATCTGGAGAGGTCCTTGCCAGGCTTGCATTCCGGGTGAGGGAGATGGACATTGAATAAAGATATGTGAATCAATTCAAGTGGTGGTCATGGCCGGCCATTAAGTTAAATAGAGAGGTAAGGTGTTGAGGAGCGAAAAGAGAAAGGCTCCAAGCCAGGTAAGAGGAGCAGGCCCTGAGGTTCTCTGGGGTGCACAGTGTGGGGGAGGGAACAAGTGGGACTGAAGCATGTGCCCAAAGGGATAGCAAGGGGCTGGCGTGGCTCAGTCCAGTGAGCAAGTGGGGAACTGCAGGATGGGAGGTGGGAACGTGGGAAGTGAGATCACTCCGGGCTTCCTGGGCCAAGGTGGAGGCTCCCAATGTAATTCTGAGTGTGATGGGAGTGAAAAGAAGCCTCGACACGCCCCGCTCTGTCAAAATCCAGGCAGGGCTGGTCGTACTTCTGTGAACCTAGACTCCGGTATTGACCTCATCCAAGAAATGGAGAAAATGCTGCTTTTCTGTTGTGGGTGGTAGCTTGCAAGTTCTTCAGTGACAGGAAGGTCACCGTCCCTTTAGGGAGTTACCTCTAACTTCTCATAGTCTCTGTTTCAGGCTTGGTATAGAGAAGCCTTCCTCCCCCTCTCTCTCTTGCTTCAAGTTTGTTACCCTAGCCCTCAGGCAAAAAGCTGCCCAACCCTTGCTGGGTCTCACTGCCAACCTCATAGGCACTTTGGAGTTAATGCAGATTTTTCAAGGTAACCAACACTGGTTCTTTCACTGTGACTTTCCAAGAGAGTGGATACTCTCTATGGCAGTGATTATATCTGGGGGTCTTAGTTTTACCAGAGCTGGTCAGGGTGGGTCAGTATGCATTTCCATTCCTGCAATTTCTCTACCTAATTTAAGCTTAGGCAGCAGTCCCAACGTACTTCTTCTGCATGCAGCCACAGGAGTGGGAGGGAGGTTCCCTTTTCTTTGGAACAGACCAATGGATTATAGCATTTTAAGCTAAGGATGGACTGGGGAAGAGTCCTTATTCAAACCTGGCCAGCTATGCCCCCGCCCTAGATGCAAGCTGACCCCAGGTCCCCTCAAGAGCAAAGGAAGGTACAAGGCCATCTGCATCTCCACTTGTCATTTGTATGCAAAAAGGGAGGACAAAGGATACACACCCAGACATGTATTTTTTTAAAAATAAAACTCTGCAAAGATAGCCGAGAACTGAAAAACAGTTGCTGCTTGTCTTAGGTCAAGGAAACAGATGCTGGATGCATGTGTATGTGGAGGATGCAGAGGATAGGGTTTTCCCTCCTTGTGAACTTGAATTTTGAAGCTGTAGTTTTGTTTCAAAGATTTAAACTGCATAAGAAGGAGAAAGGACAATGTGATAATTTCCCAAGTTTGTGAGTGGAGGGGGCTGGGTTCGAACCCTATCTGTCTGGCTTGAAATCCCAGGCCAACACTCAGACACAAGGAGACACATGACCTTTCTGCAGCTTTACCACCATTGCCAGCAAATCTTCAGTATTCTTTGAAGACTTAGCCTGCCCTGTGGAGATACAAACCAGAATTACAAGACCCAGTCAGATTGAGGTGTGGATTTTGTTTCTTGATTTTTCTGTATCTCAACACTTTCATAATAACCCACGAAGCTCATCATTTAAAAATTCTTAATGAACTGATAGGTCTAGGCAATAGTTATAGAAGGCTGCTAACATTAAGAAAAAGACAACTAAATATTATGAGTCTCTTGATGGAAAAACACAACCATACCACAGAAGGATTTTTGCCAAAAATCCCTGCACAAAACAAAAAATGGAGTCTTACCCAGATTCCATATTTAAATACTAACTCAGAAAAAATACAAAGGGTAGACAATCATGGGAAGGGACACCCCTGGGGATGCAATCACCGTCATGCCGGCTGTGGGGAACTCCACAGGAAGTCTGCTTTCTTCAATAAACTAACTGCAAAAAACCCCCAAAAAACAAACAAAAAAAAAAAAAAAAATGAGGGAAAGAGAAAACTCTCTAAATTAAAAAAGACCTGAGCCATGATCGCAATCAGCTGCAATGAACAGACCCAATTTGGATCCTGATTCAAACACAATTTTTACCATATATACTTTTCTATATATTTTAATCTAAGTATGTGCTATTTTTAAAATTCAAATGACAACAACAACAAAAAAAGACAGGAAAATACTAATAGATGGTGACCATGAAGTTTGTGTACAATTTAAAGTTGTGTGGACATGCAGGGGAGGGGGCTGAGGAACACAATTCAACCTGCTACACCACTGTCACACTCTGTTCTTTGTGCTTGCAATGTAGTGCATCTACTGAACACACCTAGATAAAGGGTATGTATACTATCAAATTCGACTGATATTAGAAAATTGTCTTCCACCTGTTTCAGGTCCACAAATGAATCCTTCCTCATAGTCTTACTAGCCAAGTATATTTTCAAGATTTTTCATTTTTTTTTTTTTTTACCAATCTGATAGTCAGAAACAGTGTTTCATTTAAAATTTTCTGATCATATAAAAATGTTAACCCTTCCCTCTTGATCAGAAATTCCACACCTAGGAATGTAACTTAAAGAAGTAATTAAGGATGGTGGGCAAGAAGTTTGTTGTTTCACTGCTTATAATTTTAAAATATGAGAGTAACCTGAAGATTAGTTAATTATAGCATGATAGTAGGATGGAACCATTAAAAATCATGTTGTAAATTAGGGGGTTTTAGCCTGAGGTGGTTAAATTTTTTTGAAATGTTTCATGGTATATCTGCTTTCTTTACATCTTTTGATCTGGCTTGAAATCTTTAATAAGTTACTATGCATTAATTTAACCTCCCATCTCAGTTTTTAATTCCTTACATAATGAACACATTTAGAAGAACAAAAGTAACCTACAACCCCTTTTCCAAGTCACTCCTCTTCCCAGAAGTGACCATTGCCCGCACTTTGGTGACAACATTTGGACCTTTAGTAGAAAAGCATTTCATGTTATTGGTTTAATTTTTACTTTTTTACACATGTAAAATTACAGAATATGTGAAGTTAAAAATGAAACTTCCTCTTCTCTTCTCAGCCTTAAATATCACTGCCTTCCCCAGACATGAATAACCAGGTATGTGTGTCTCAAAGAGTTTTTAATTTTAAAAATATTCTTAATATTTGGAAATAAAAATTAATCCTATTTCAATAATAAGGGCAAGTGTTTATAATAGGTTCTTTTTAATACTTAATTATAAAAACTTTCAAATGCACATGAAAGTAGAAAGGATACTCTGGTAAACTCTGATATACTCATGGGCCAGATCCCACAATCATTAATATCTACCCACATTAGTTTCAGCTATTTTTCCTGTGTTGAAGTATTTGCAAGCAAGCCTCAGACTTCTTGTCATTTCATTCCAGATACTTTATTAAGAGTCTCTACTACTTAAGGGCATTTTCTTCGATGACCTCAATCCTATAATCATGCCTGACGAGGTCAATGCTCATGCTGTGTGATCATCCAGCATCCAAACCACGTTCAGTTTCCCCTGATGGTCCTCACATCCTTGACAGCTGGCTTTTACAACCACTTCTGCAAAAGCTCCACCTATGCTTTTCCCTTCCACTGCTTTCTAGAGCTAGTCATGCAATAATGGTGAAAGTGGGTGGTAAGTAAATCTTTTAAATAATCCATCTAATACCATGATAAAATTTAAAAAGTTTGCATGGTACAAAAGAAAACAGCCTGTAGAGTATGAACACCCTTTTAAACATTTTATTTGGAAATAATTTCAGATGTACAAAGTTGTAGAAATAGGCCACATTGCTCCCGTTCACTCTTCTATCAGATTCCCCACTTATGAGTGGGTCTGAACCGTAAGTTGTAGACATCTTGGCCCACTACTCCTTAATATTCCTAGATGCAGAGGGACTCTACCAGGTAACCACAGAATAACCATCAAAATCTGGATGTTAATAGTGATCAAACGTTAATACAGGATCCTCAGACGCCAAATTTTTCCTCTTTTCCTCTTCTATTTTAAAAGTATACGGTACTATTAATATTTACATTTTTCTTTAAACCCCCCCCACAAAAATACGTGCACCTCTGTACCCCAAAATCCAAGTCTCTTGTCCAGAGTTACCACTTAGGCCTGCGCCCTCAGACAAGTCTTCTGTGCAATTCACTCACTTACGGCTATACCCCTTCTTTATTGCTTAGATCCCAAATGGCTTTTCTCTAATCAAAATATGCTTTCTTTTGGAGCTTACTCTGTATCAATGAATAATGATTTTATCCACTTACAATTTATTTTAAATAATTCAAATTTAATTGGAATTTAATTTTAATTATTTTTTTCCCTTTAACAAAAGCCATCGTATAGACATTCCATAGTATGTATGACTATACTTAGATTTCGCCACTTCTTTGATTGTTCCTGGTGGTGTCTCTATCAACAACTTCTGAAGACTATTCCTAGTGCTGTAGTATGTATCCCCTATGACTACCTAGCATAGTGACCGCAGATGTAGAACGGAACTTCAGATGCAAAATATACTTTGCCAAACTACTTCTAGCAAAGCCTTTACTGGTCATTTCTCCCAGTGAAACAAAGAGAAGGCCTGTTTCATCAATATTAAATACTATCTCTTCCTTTATAAAGCCAATTTGATAGGTTAGAAAGTGACTTGATAAATTTTTCAAATTTCTCCCTTTCTGGTGACATTAATCATAATGTCAATTCTGAAGAATTTCAAAGATTGCTACTAAAGGTTTTTTTTTTTTTAATCACAGTGGCAGCTATATGCTATATAAATGAGATCTATTTCCATCTGTCCTTTGTTGAATGCTGACACTCAACAGGTGGCTCTAATCTTAAAGAGCACTCTGCTTCAAAGTCATTTCACTATTCATGAGAACTTATCATATGCCAAGCAGGCATTGTATCAGGTGCTGGAGAAACAGAGGTAAACAGTTCTGTTCTCACGGAGCTCACATCCGAGGTCAGACAATAATCACTTTCTTGATGTTTGTATGGGTAAGTACGGCAGGATGTTATCTAATGTTTGTTAATATGGCAGTTTAAAGAGTGTGCAGAAAGGGTAGAGACAGATAAAGGGAGGGCAGAAAGGGGACAACTGTTGAAGCAGGGTGATGGATACGTGGACTTTCATCATGCTATTTTCTGTATTTTGGTACAGTTTGAACATTTCTATCATGAAAAAATGCTAGTGGCATACCAGAGGATTATTGCCTTGGGAGATTTTTGTGTTTGTTTTTTGGCTGGACTGCAACTTCCAGTAAGTTCTTCCTAGGCAAAATCCTCCCCACCCCGCTGAGGGGGTGAGCGTCAGAAGCCGTGGGGGGGGGGGGGGGGCGGAAGGGCCCTGCGATGAGCGGTCAGGTGCGCGGTGTGAAGGACCCCGGGGACAGTGCTGCTCCCAGGGCCGGGGCTCAGGTGCGCGGTGTGAAGGACCCCGGGGACAGCGCTGCTCCCAGGGCCGGGGCTCAGGTGCGCGGTGTGAAGGACCCCGGGGACAGCGCTGCTCCCAGGGCCGGGGCTCAGGTGCGCGGTGTGAAGGACCCCGGGGACAGCGCTGCTCCCAGGGCCGG
>CAUYON010123607.1:0-21753 GCA_963573935.1 Arctocebus calabarensis | reverse complement strand
TTGAAATTCTAATTCCATCTTTTCCTCCATTGAGCTGATCTTAGTTGCTATCCAGACTCTGAATTCAACTTCTGACATCTCAGCCATTTTCTTATGCAAGGGATCTTGTGCTTCATCTACCTTGTCATTCCTTGGGGGAGTTGATCTAGTCTGGTTATTCATATTGCCAGAGTTTTTCTGTTGATTCCGCCTCACGATTATTTTTCACTATTGCCTATGACTGTCCTCAGAGTTGGAGAGGTGTCTCTCCCAGATCAGACCCTGGCATAATCACTCTGTTGTTACTGGATCTTTGTAGGGAGTGATCCTGTGTTTCTAATGATTTCTCAAACCCTGCAAGGTGGAGAGCGTAAATCCTTCTCAGCCTCCTTAGAAGACACTTTAAATTGCTAACTTGGGCTAAGCAGAAGCTTTCCCAGGAGTGCACTGTGGCGGGGATCACTCCTTAAGTGGCTATCCACTTACCCAGTGTGCCAAAACTGGTCTCACCCTATGCCCCTGAGGGCTAAGGCTGCAAGGCCTCTCAGTCCCCACCTTTAGGCTGCTCAGTCACTAGATTACTCACTCCCGTCCAATGCCTGCTCTGCGACCCTGAGGGTTGGGATTGCCAGGGCAGTTCTCCCACAATGGCTCCACACATCCCATCACCAAACACTGGCAGCTCCATCTGGCTTGGTGGTCACTTTGGTTGTTTCTACATTTTTGTAATTGTGAACTGTGCTGCAATAAAGATTGGAGTACATATATCTTTCTGATAAAATAACTTTTTTTTTTCCTTTGAGTAAATACTCATTAGTAGGATTGCTAGATCAAATGGTAGGTGTACTTTTAGTTCTTTGAGTTATTTACATACTACTTTCCATAGAGGTTGTACTAGTTTGCAGTCCCACCAACAATGAATAAAGAGTTTCTTCTCTCTGCATCCACATCAGCATATGTTGTTTTGGGATTTTTTTGATAAAGGCCATTCTCACTGGAATTAGGTGATATCTCATTGTGGTTTTGATTGCGTTTCCCTGATGATTAGAAACACTGAGTATTTTTTCTTTTTTGATAAGAATAAGATTTTAATCAGATATAAGTGGCGTTTATAACACTAAGAGCAAACACAGTAACAAATAGACATCTGATTGGTATGAGGCATTGCCCTGTACATATCATATTGAGATTTTTGTGTATCCTCAATGCATAGCATTTATACACAGAGCCAGTGCCGCACAGCTTAAGAGTATTAGAAGAGGTTAAATCAGAGAAAGGCTATTGAACAGACTGAAATTTTTAGTAAATATACTCTATGAAAACAGATTGAACTTTTGAACTGGCAGGTAGAAGGAAACTGCCCTACACTACAATTAAAGTCCCCACTTTAGTGCACAGCTCCACCCCTTCCATCTGCATGGCATGACACATTAACAGTATTTAAAGGCAAACGAGGCACTTTGTGGCAACCACAGCCATCATTATGAACATATTGCACAAATTTTCTAGAACGAAACATGTAGCTTGTACCTTAATTTTCTTTTTCTTTTTTTTTTTTATTTGGCCGGGGCTGGATTTGAACACACCACCTCCAGTATATGGGGCCGCCCTACTCCTTGAGCCACAGGCATGGCCCGACCCTACTTTTCTTTTTTAAAGCAGAAACATTTGATGTTACCAGTAAACTCTGCTTAAGTTTAAACCTTGTGCCACAGCAAAGAATGGTGATGCTGTTTTATCAACTGCCCTTTTGTAATTATGGCAAAAATGTTCAAAAGGATCTACAAAGGATTTTGGATAGAATAGGGCCCAATTGTAAGCTTTCTTAAAAAGTGATGCTTCAAGTAACTTCAGACATGTAAGCTGCTGGACATCCAAAAAGTCTAAGAATACATTTCATGCTTATTCCAAAACAGTGAGCATTTTCTTCATATGTTTATTGGTCATTAGTGTACCTTCTTTTGAAAACCTTCTTTCAGGACTTTTGCCCACTTTTTTTTTTTTTTGTAGAGACAGAGTCTCACTTTATCACCCTCAGTTGAGTGCTACGGTGTCACACAGCTCACAGCAACCTCCAACTCCAGGGATTAGGTGATTCTCTTGCCTCAGCCTCCCGATTAGCTGGGACTACCGGTGCCCACCACAACACCTAGCTATTTTTCTGTTTTTGCAATTCGGCCGAGGCTGGGTTTGAACCTGCCACCTTCTGCATTTGGGGCCGGTGCCCTACTCACTGAGCCACAGGTGCCGCCCTTTTGCCCACTTTTTTATAGGGTTGTTTGATTATTTTCTTGCTGATTTGCTTGAATTCTTTATAGATTCTGGTTATCAATCCTTTATCAGATGTATAGCATACAAATATTTTCCATCATTCTGGAGGTTGTCTATTTACACTATTGGGTATGCAGAAGGCTGTTACATTTAATCAGGTCCCATTTGTTAATTTTTGCTGTTGTTGTGATTGCCTTTGGAGTCTTCTTCATCAATTCTTTGCCAAGGCCAACGTCTGTAAGAAGTTTTCTTTTTTCAACTTTTTCTTCTAGAATTTTTATTGTTGCATGACTGCCTTACTTAGGTTTAAGTCTGTTATCTAGCATGAATAATTTTTGTGGGTGGTGAGAGGTATGGCTCCTGTTTCAGTCTTGTACATGTGGCTATCCAATTTTTCCAGCACCATTTATTGAATAGGGATTCTTTTTCTCAGAGTATATTATTGTCTGTTTTGTCAAAAATCAGACGGTAATTTATAACCTTGTCTTTGTGAACTGTTTGTTCTTCTTTTTTAAACTAGATTGCTGAAACCTATCTTTGCTCCCCTGTATATAAACTCTTCCACCAAGGTTCCTATTAACTTCCAACTACTAGTATTGTCAATATATTTTTAAGTACCAGAAATAACTATATTATTTTAAATTCAATTCTTTACATTCACATGTAAAAATTTCCAATTATTTAGACTAACTTCCAATATTTTATCTGCAAAGAAAGCTTTGTATGTCCTTATACAATTATATTCATTTTCCTACTCAGAGTCTTGTTCTCTATTGTGATGCCTCATCTTTTAAGGCAACTAAAAATTCAGCTTTTCTGGGAAACCTTTCCTGGACTACTCTAAGCAGAATCAAATAGTTTTGCTTTATTTTTGTTTATGAATTTTTTTGATTTTGCTCTTCTTTCCATCATTTTTTCACAGGAGTCTCCTATTTGAACTTTAAAATATAAGGGCAAGGGCTGTTTTATCATTGTGTCACATTTAGCAAAGAAACTGCCACACGGTGATCATTTTATAAAAACTTATTTTAAGGCTTGGCGCCTGTGGCTCAATGGGCTAAGATGCCAACCACGTACACCTGAGCTGGCGGGTTTGAATCCAGTCCGGGCCTGCCAAACAACAATGACGGCTGCAACCAAAAAACGGCTGGGCATTGTGGTGGGCGCCCATAGTCCCAGCTACTTGGGAGGTGGAGGCAGGAGACTCGCTTGAGCCCAGGAATTGGAGGTTGCTGTGAGCTTTGATGCCACAGCACTCTACCCAAGGTGACAGCTTGAGGCTCTGTCTCAAAAACAAACAAACAAAAAAACTTATTTAAAAAAAACCTTTTTTGGTGTGAAATAATAACAAAGAAGAAAAAGGAAATCGTGTTGTGAACTGTAGTATTTTATTATGTCATTGCATAACAGGGATAATATTGAAAAAGTGAGAAAAATCATTTGTAAGTAGTTTTTTTCTTTTCATCTCTGAGGATATTTATTATGAGGCATATGGTTTACAACATACAGAATTTTCCTTCATAAAACAAGTGCTACGAATAGTTAATATTTTCACTGGATTGCTCTGTTTCTCCCTTAAGTTGAATTTACAGTGAATGACCTCCTTAGGTTATTTGACTTATTGTGTCACTTTCATTATATTATTTCTCTGCTTAAAAATGTTAAATGTCACATTTTCTGAGATGAAGTTTAAATTTTTATTTTAATCTTCTCAGTCTGGATCCATCTAAGTTTCTTCTAGTCTTTACCACTTTTCTGTAGGGGATCTTATATGTAAATAAGAAGCCTCATTTCTCAATTGTTTTTCAAGTAGATGAGAAAGAGAATGATTTTTTATGCCCAGAAACTTACAGTTTATTTTGTATAAAGTCAGTGTTAGTAACCATTAAATGTTTCTATATGGACCTCCTTTTCTTTTCTTTTCTTTTTTTTTTTTTGACCTCCTTTTCTTCCCCTTTATAACTTTTCTAAAATTATTCCTTCCAGTGTGCTGAACTTCATATAACTAGAGATGCCATTTCCTGAAACTATATTTAACATAGGAAATTATGAATTAATTTATTACAATTTACTGATGCTTCCAATTTAATACCTGGTGATATCAAAGGTCTAATAACTAACGTCAAATCTCTAAAATATTTTCAGCTTCTTCTCATTATCCCAGATATCAATTCATTTCCTGCCAACTCCAAATTAAACCTTAATTACCTGCTGTGTAAAAATGGAGCTGGACCCTGTAGATAGTTCTCCTTTGCTAGCTGGCAAACTGCCAAACTAAAACAACACTGCAGGACAATGGACTCCTTTGTGGACTTCAACAATTTAAGGCTTCAACAGCATCCTGCCGGGACTAGAGAAAGGGTCTGATGATATTGATGAACAATTTATTTGTTTATTTATTTGCTAATTTATTTGTTTATTATTTTTGAGATGGATTCTCACTCTGCCATTGTGGTTGGAGTGCTATTGTGTCATAGCTCACAGTAACCTCAAAGTGTTGGGTCAATGTGATCCTCTTGCCTCAGCCTCCCACATAGCTAGGACACTCAGCTAGTTTTTCTATTTTTAGTAGAGATGGGATCTTGCTCTTGCAGGATAGTCTCGAACTCCTGAGCTCAAGAAATCCATCTACCTTGGCTTCCCACAGTGCCAAGTTTATAGACAATAGCCACTGCACACAGCCTTGAAGAACAATTTAGGCATGTTGTCCTTTCCCATCTTCAGTCTGTCAAGTAATATTATCCTGGCAACCATCTATGCATGGGAAATTCCAGAACAGATTCCACAACTTTACTCTGAAACATAATTGTTGTTTTTTTTTTTAAGAAACTTGTAGTATTACTTAACTTCTCTCAGTGATGTTTTCAATGGACAAATAATTCATCTTTGATATCAAGTCAGTTCTTGTATATTACTATAAATACACTTAAATTTTTGTTTTTGTAATTGTGCTGTATTTAATTGCAACTTCTTTTTATTATATTATATTATATTTATTTATTTATTTATTTTGAGACAGACCCTCAAGCTGTCACCCTGGATAGAGTGCTATGGCATCAAAGCTCACAGCAACCTCCAATTCCTGGGCTCAAGTGAGTCTCCTGCCTCTGCCTCCCAAGTAGCTGGGACTACAGGCGCCCACCACAATGCCTGGCCAGTTTTTGGTTGCAGCCGTCATTGTAGTTTGGCAGGCCTAGGCTGGATTAAACCTGCCAGCTCAGGTGTACATGGTTGGCCCCTTAGCCCGTTAAGCCACAGGCGCTGAGCCTTCTTTTTATTTTTTAAAAAGTTTACTTTATGACAATTTAATTATGATTTAGCTTGGATTTGTTTTTCTTTTGGCAGTTTGAATGGGCAAGTGAACCATTAGATTTCTTCTTAAGTTCAATTGAGTTACATATCAACTATGTTTTTGATCAAAAAGAATCTGCCACTTTCACTGTTTTGGAAAAACATATGTGAGACTTTTATTTGAGAGGGATAGGATAAAAGTATAATTTAGATAAGGCTCAAAATGCAAGTGAAATAATCGTATGATAGCTTAAAAAAAAACACACACACAACAAATTTATCCTGGTAGAGGAATGACTAAGAAGAAAGAGTAAAAGAAAAGAGTACAGAAAAAGGAGTGAGAAATTGTCTTCCAATAGTGAACAGAATCAATACAAGATATACATATACACATATGTATGTGTGTGTATATGTGTATCCTGGGAACATATACACAATATAGCATGTGTGTATATATGTGTGTGTGTATAAGGTCTTCCAAATCTAAATTTTACAGAGCAAAGTGGCAGGCTAGAAAGTAAGGTAATAGTTGAATTTGTAGGCTTAAATTTGAAACAATAAACTCAAGTAGAATTTGTATGTTGCACTCTGGAGGTAGAATTCCTTCTTCTTTGGAAACTCTTGGCTTTTGTTCTTAAGGACTTTAACTGACTGGATGAGCCCATCCCATCCATATTATGAAGGCTAATCTGCTTTTCTTATAGTCGACTGATTGTAAATATGAATCATGCCTAAAATACCTTTACACCAACATCTAAATTAATGTTTGACCAAACATCTGGTTACAATAGACTAGCCAATTGTCACATAAAAATTAATCACCACTTCTGACAGTCAAGAATAATTTTACAGAAAAGGTGAAATTTTATACAGCCCTTAAAAAGATAATTAAAATTTGGGAGTAGAAGATATAGGCATGCATTTCACTCAAAAGAAAATGTCAAGAACAAAAACACAGAAACCACTAAAATTTCCATTCAAGGTCAGTTCTTTTCAAGGCTGTCCAGGTAACTAAGGAAAAACAGAGAAAATTATGGACCTAAAATCATAAAACCCTAATAGTTAAAAATATGTTGGTAATCATTTATTACAGGGTTTCATTTAGCTCAGAATTTCTAAATTATCCAACTCTTATTTGTAGTTTTAGCTTATTCCTGATTGTATATCTAATTTGGTGGTATGGCTGATAATTTGAGATATGTGTTAATATATAGTTTCTAGGACAGTCTCCATTTCCCTGAATGGAAGTATAGTAATAATTAGAACATGACTCTGTAGTGAATACTTCATGACTCTAATCCAGGTTTCATAGCTTATTAGTAGTTTGAGCACATGTGCATTATATTACCTTTCTGTGTCATCAGTGATGTCATGTATATCATGGGAATGGTAACCATTCCTATAGTCTGGGATAGTCCAGATAAAGTCCTACCATTTTACTTATATAGTAGTTTAGATAAGGTATTCTTATTATAACAATGTAACATTACTATTATTAATATAGTAATTATCCAAAAATAATGATGTGATACTATTATATTAATATGAAATTCACCCACTTCAAGGATTCCTTAGAGCTAAACCCTACACAGAAAAGTTTTTTGACAATGATTTCTTTAAGTATTTTGTTTCCTATTGTAAAGATTATTTAGCTGTTATTCATAAGATAGTTTCCAAACTTTTATAATTCTAGTCATTTCTTCAAGACACCCCACATTTGTAAACCTCCTTCTCAAAATGTGTTGCCTGTTAAATTTTTCCAGATATGCTGATCACAGTGTAGCATCCAGAGGAACTCTCTCCTTGAGAAAACACTTTATTCCTGTTTCACATCCCAAATTTGCTTCAGTGTTTTTTATACATTAAATTGATGACTCTATTGAATTTAAAAACAAGTTGGAATTCTTTCCCACTTTGTCAGTAGTTGCTATGCACTTGATGTTCTCTAACCAAAAACAGTTTTTTCTTTAGCCATACAGAGTTTCACCATATTTATTATATATTTATAGACCATGTTTGCCGAATGTCCATATCTTTACAAATCTTCATTCTGTTAACTTATTAGAGTTTACTCCACTTGGTGGCAGTCACAGTTTGGTAAATAACTCTTACATCTTAATCTAAAACATTTGAGAACCTTTCCATAAGTACAGAATTAAGTTTAAGTACTTAAGAACACCAATTTAGTCATCTCCTCTAGACTGATACTGATACATACAGTCTCGTTCTTTTTAATGGTGTTAGAATAGATATGAATTTATCTAAATCCACTAAAATTTTCTTCTTATTTATCTTTCTTGTACAATAGAATATCTTGAAACACTTTCAAAGTCTCTCACAAATAAAATTTCTAATTTAGAGACTTAAGAGTAAAAAATTGTGTTATTTTACATGACTAAGTTTTAGAAAGTATGTACTACCCCAAAATATCCACTACCATTGATCTCACAATCATATGGTTAAATATAGAATAATCAAATATAGAATAATCTGATAGACTATGAGGCAGAAACTATTACAACCCAGGAAATGAAATACAAATAGATAATCAGAAGTTTTCTATCTACCCAGGAAAATAATTACTTTCCATTTTTTTCTGAGCCACAACTAGCTTTATTTCCTAGCCTCTCTTGAAGGCAGATAGACCTAAATTATTGGGTTATAAATGATGGAATTTCAGTGGATGTGATGTCTTCTCATCAAAGACCAAGACTTTGTAAGAAGCAGATGTGTTCTCTTACTCTCATCTAGTCTGGTCATAGAATATTATAATGTTTTCAGAAACATTAAGATAAATGGAAACTGCTTTCTGTATCAGAACCAGTTATCTTTCTAGAAGTATCAAATGTCAGAAACTTTTGCCTGTTTATCATTTTATCCTCACTGCTTAGAATAGAAGTTGCTGAATACCATGTGTTCAAGAGATACTTGTGTAATAAACAAACAAATAAATAAACCTCCATGAATTTTCACCTAAAATGTGCTGCTATTAAACAATATCTTTTTAATTACATATTTAATTTTAATACTTGAAATGTGTTCTAAAGTACATGCTTTCTCAATTAACCAATTTAGCTTTATTTAAGTTGTTTAAAGTTTAAGTTAGTTTTCTGAACATACATGAAGTAGAACAATCTAGTTCAGGCTTTGAAATTAGAAAGAAGTAGATTTGAAATTCAGTTTGTTCACCAATAGCTGAATACCCAGTACAGTTTGATAACTCTCTATAAGATTCAATTTTCTCAACTTTAAATAAACATATATAATTATCTACCTCACAGAGTTGCTCTGAGAGTTATATACCACATGGTATTTTCTTAATAAGTTTGTTCCCTTTTTGTTGTTGTTGGGGATTCATTGAGGGATTTTTTTTTTTTTTTTACTTTTCACTCATATATTTTTAGCCCTTAATTACTTTTTTCTATAATATCCAGCTGTTTATTCAGCAAACCCAGGATCATTTTCAATCTCCAGATTATCACTACAAATTCTCAACTTGACAAGGTTAAGAATATTGATGAGAAAATATTATGAATGTGTTCCTTATAAGCCCAATTGGCATCTTTTTAAAAGTATTAATTAGTGTTATATGTTGTTTCCCTTTCAGAAAAAAAGTAACTACATTCTTCCATTTTTCAGTATTTCATTTTTTTTATAATTACTCAAAAATTTATCATCATATTCAAGCAATCTCATTTGCAGTCACTTTCAACCCCCTGGGATGATATTTTTCCCAGCCAAGAGATTTGACCTCATAAAGCAGTGTGGTCCACTTTCACCACTTTTCTATTCTTAGTTTTCTTTTTCCCCTTATGGACATTTGTTGGTTATGTTTTAGTTTGAAAATTCTCTTCCTATATGGAAACACAAAAATAATAGGGTAGAAAGTATTTTTGCAATGTTATCTGCCAACTTAATACCACCAACTCCAGGCAAGCCTGCTCATTCATTGCCCATGTTGTTCTACATGATTTAACGAAAAGCAATCTTTGAACTTTTAAAAGTTACGATAAGTCTTAGCTAATTCTATTCTTACAATTTGGTCATACTCCCTAATCTTCACTTTGGTTTTTATCTTATTTCTAGCTTATTAAATCCTATTTCATATTTATGTAAATATTCTCTACATGGAATTTAATTTCCACAAAATTCAGAGCATCTGAAATAATTTTTACAATTCATCTTGTTTTTTCTTCTTCAAAAATAATTGCATAGCCTGAAATACATTCTGTGAGAGATTTCAGACTGTTTGCTTCATTGTTCAATTCTTAGACATGAATTAGTACATTCCTTCTACCTGAACTTTTAAATCTGTCTTGCTAAAGTCTAGAATACATTAATCATTATGCCTAGTCTTCAATTTTCTAACTATCAAAATTCTGTGATGAAAAAATTGCTTTTTCCCTCAGTTGTCATCATTTCTTCCTCACCAACTAATTCCTCCTTGTTCATCATTGTGAAGTCATGAAATGTGAATCCATGAATAATTCTTTGCTTTTATAAAAAACACCTTTTTTCATGGTTTCCTCATTGGAATGCTTTGTTTTTAATACTTAATTCCAAACCAAAAAAGTAGGCTATATGTCCTTATTCTTAAATATTCAATTACTTTCCAGCATTTAAAAATATTAAAAGTAAGCTGGGAACCTCCCTAACTATTTTAGATGTCCCTGGTGGGAATGTCTGGATTTCTTTCTTAAGCTTAGGAAAGGAAAACTTCCAACAAAATGAGAATTTTCAGCAGATGTCTGAGGAGATGTAGCCTCATAATGACTATTAATATAATCGCTTGCCTCTGAAAGAATTTTGTAATCTAAATTAGGAAAGTATTACTGGAACATTCCTCATGGCTGAATTTTAAATGTATATCTCTGCAATAATAACACTCTGGTTTTCTCTTTGAATCTTTCTTAACCATTGAATTGACTATGACAAAGGATGTTGTGACAGATAATGTCATAAGATTGCCCTTACTTTGAACCAAAACACTCTTCCTTGGACTTCTCTCTCCGCTTCCATTAATTAATTAATTAATATATAATTTTGTATTAAGACAAATTGCTTACCTAATTATAGCAATGGAATTTGTATTTTTCATTTATAGAAGTTTAATTTATTTAACAAACATTGTTATAATCTGTATTCCTGAGCCACATCTGAAACCCGAAACTAGTCAAAATGCATTATTTTTAATATGCTCCATATTTCATTTCAACTACATATATTCTTCCTATTTTCTTCGGCACTTCCTGTTCTACTGAATCTTTTTATTAAAAAAAAAAAAATGGCAGCCGAAATGCATTTCCTTGGATTGGTATAGTCATGATACTCTGAAATAAACACATATGAAATCATGTTTGATTTTATTTTTTACAGAGGCAGATATGTGATCAACAATATTTGGAGGCCACTGGTTCTGCATTGCTACAGTGATCCTATTTCTCATGGAGTATACAAAGAAATGTGTTCTCAGTCAAAAGTAATCATCAGTCCTCCCCCTTCCCTCTTCTCTATGTACAAATCATAATAGTTTTCCTGACCTACCTTATAAAGTTAATAAAGTGCATGCCTTCTTCTGTACTATGTTGAAGTTTCAGAAAAATTTAAACCAGTGGAGAACTTCTTTCATGAAAATATATCTTCCTTAGCTCTTGTGTCATCATCATCTCTCGATTCTCATTTTGTTTTCGTATTCTCTCTCTTTTTTCTTTTTTGCACATGGTTATATTCTATTTTCTTCAGGATTTGCCTTTTCCCTGCTGCTCTCCTATGTACTAACTCTCAGTAGCTTTACAAGCACCACTTGGCTTTCAAATACCTTCTAAATGCCATTGACCCTCAAATAATCTTTTAAATAAAATTTTCTTTACCTCCTTTTCTCTCTTACTCCTTAGATCTACTCATAACCTTTTTTGTTCTCAATGAATTCCATGTTCAATTAGCCATAAATTGTTACAGATCCCATACCCTGAATATCTCTTGAAGTCATTTCTTCTCTAATTTCAAACTGCCATGCATTAGTTCAAAATACATCCATTTCACCTGGATAACTGGAATAATCTTTTAGCAGATTTTACCTGCACTCTGTCGTATGGAGCCATTTTATAGTTTCCAATTTCAGCTGGAGCTTCAAAATTATTTGGAAATTCTTTTACTTGTCATTCAAATGAATTTTGTCTTTATAGCAAAAGACCTAGGTACCAGTATGAACACAGCTCTCCCTCTCACTCAGTCAAGTAGTGATATGGGGGAGTCTAATGGTGACACTTTTCAAGTAACCATATGGAAATCTATAAGCTTCTGTTTCCAGGCCGATCTTCCCCAGTCTTTCCATCTTTCTCCTGCTACCATTTGCTCAAATCTGCTTCTGTATCCCTGCTAGTAAGAAACCCCATCATTGCTCCATTTTAAAATTCCAACATCTTTACTAAGGAAGTTCCTGGTAGATATTCTGAGGATTCTCATTGTTGGGATATTGGAATGATTCTGACCTTGCTACCAAGATAGGCAGAAGACATTTTTTTCTAAATTTCTTTTCCTGAATTCTAAAGCATATCACATATTCCTCTAATAGAACTTGGAAAGTTTCTGAACCTCACTCCTTATTCAAAGGTGCTGTCAATCAATTATGCTGTCTTTGCTGATACAGGCTTCTATCAACTTCCTTGGATTACTCTTTATTATTTTTTTTGCAGCCTTCCTTTTTTTTATTTAATATTACTTGTCTACCTAACAGGCATAAAATAGAAAATGGCCTTTGTTATAATGGAATCACTAGGTACTGGGACTTGTAGCTGAGGATTGGGGAGAAGGTGTACTGTCAACTCCAGAAACGACATAGGGAGCAAAAATATTTTTTGTCACCATTGTCTGAATTCTTGTTGGTGGGCTTCTCTTGACTTAGGTTCTGAGTGTAGAACGTTCTAGTCTAAGCCTGCTTGTCCTTCTTTGATGATCATTCATCTCATTGTAAGCTGATGCTATCGATTACAACTGCTCAAAGAAAAAATCTAATTCCTCAATTTAACAAACATCCATTGAAACATCAGGACATAGAAACAACTTTTCCTCCAAGGACCTTACAGTGCTTGCTATTCAGTGATAATGACAAAAAAAAAATTGTATGGTAAAAAAGTGAATATTTTAACTGTACTTTAAATCTGGCATAATTTCATGTCATCTTCTAAATATTTTGAAGTAGAATGATTAATAAAGAGCATTAATTTTTCATCATGAAAAATATCAAGCAGAAATAAACAGCACACTGAAGGGCATACTGAAAAATATTGCTTATCTAACAAAAGTTTTTTATCATCTTGACATATTCAAATGTATTAATTTTCCATTTAGTTAGGTTGATGATGTGATGTAATTATACTGATTGTGCTTATTACTAATATATTATTCTAAGAATGCAATGTCGGGGCATAGGTGTGTTTTTTTCTATGAAATCTGATTAAAGTATCATTTCTGTTTCTAAAAACTTTTTGATGAGCACCTGTGCATGTATGTGTATGTGTGTCTGTATATAGTGGCACACACATATATGTATATAGACTTGTGTGTGTGTGTGTGTGTGTGTGCATTAGTATACTTTTATATATGAAGGTGGTGATACTTTTGTATTAAGACAAATTGCTTACCTAATTATATCAAGGGAATTTGAATTTTTTATTTATAGCAGTTTAATTTCTTTAACAAACATTGTTATAATCTGCACTCCTGAGCCACATCTGAAATCCTGAACTAGTCAAAATGCATTATTTTTAACATGCTCCATATTCTCAGTGGTATAGTAGTGATACGTTTCTTATAAAAATTCTGCCTGTGGGGCATCAAGCCTTTTCCACTTTAAATAAGACAAAATTGATTTTGTTGCAGCTGCCTGGTTTTTGTATAGACCTATGTTAAGATACTTTTTTAATTAACTGTCAAATCTAGCTTGGCACTGGAAACACAGTGCATGCTTGATGTTTGAGGAAAAGCTGTCAGCTTATCTCCCCTTGTCAAATTGCCAGCTGCCTCGTAGTGATTAGTTTAGGCTAAGGGATCTCTGCTGGGCAGAATTTTGATTCACAAATGGCTCAATACCATGTGACTTGGGGGGAAATGTGAGACAACCTATTTGTCTATGGAAGATTGAATTTTCTATTTTTAATTATTTAAGGCTATTTTAGCTACTACTCTTGTAGAAATTACAATAAGTCAGAAATCTCATTCAGAGTAAGTCATGAAAGGGAAAGTTGACTCTTTCTAGGTAGTAATTTCTATGAATCTTAGAATCTGGTGCTATAGTTGGAGTGAAAGATTTGTTTCCTATGCCAAGGCACTACTTTATGTTAATCATGTCTACATCTTGAAAATCCCAAGCTGGAAAGTGATTGGTAGGTACCTGTTCTTTAGAACAATTAACTCCCTAAGGAGTTTTTTTTTTTTTTTTTTGGAGGGGGCAAGATAGTGTGATCCTGTACTAAATTACAAACCAGAAGCAATTATCCAGATAATAAAAGCCTCCTCCTTTCCTCTAAATAAATAAACTGAAAAAAAAGCGGATATTCCAGCATGTTTCTACTCAGGGACTAAAAGGAGAACAACGCAGGGATCCACTGCTGGCACTAGTGGTTCAGTGAGGAAGGAAGCAGGAAACCTGAACTAACTAAAACCAGCGACACAAAGAGTTTGTTTATTGAGGCGACATCCAGAAGCAAATTTGGAGGCATCCTTTAGTAGCAGCAGCAGTGTCCAGACCAGCAGAGGACTGCTACTTTTGTCTTAAACTCTCTATACATTTTGTTTTTCCTAATACAAACGTAGGAACAACAGATAGAATTCTTTGGGATAGAATTTTTCTAGCTTGTCTTCTCTATCTTTGCATCATACTTTAATTTTACTGGAGCATTTTGTCCATTTACATGTTATGTAATTACTAAAATATTTATGTTTTTATTTATTATCTAATATTGAACTTTGTATTTGTTTTATTTGGTTCCTAGTGTTTCCTTATTTTTTTTGCCTTTTCCAGAATTAATTATTAATGTTCTTAGCATTCCCCTCCACATCAGAGTGTCTATCTGCTTTAGATTGTGCTAGAAATTACACTATAAATATTAAACTAATTAAATTCTGAAATTAATGAATACCTTATCCTCTTCCCAAAATATACAATGATTCAGACTTACCTATCACTCTTTACAAGTGTTAAAGTGAGATATTTTTAACCTACAATAGATTGCTATTATATCATAAAGTCAGTATTTGTTCATTTACTCACTTTTTTGTATTTTTTCATTTCAAAATATCATGGGGACATGAGTATTTTTGGTTACATAGATCACTTTTGTAATGCTTGATTCGTGGTTATACGTGTGCCCATCACTCAGGTAATGTTCCTTGTGCTTGCTCAACAGGCTTTCATCCATCCCCTCCTCTCCATCCCTCCTTCCTAATCATAGTTGAGTTTCACTCCCCTCTACGCACTTGTGTGCCATTGATAAGTTGCAATTTAATAGTGAGTGCAGGTGGTGTTGTTTCTCCATTGTTTTAGATACCTCACTTAGTATAATGAGCTTCAGAGTTCCATCCAAACTGTTGAAAAAAGCATTAAGTCGTCCCTCTTCACAGCTGAATATTATCCAAGGTATACATACACTAAATTTTCTTATCCACTCATAAATTGATGGGCATTTGGGTGGATTCCACAGTTTTGCAGTTGTGAATTGCGTTGCAATGAATATTCTAGTATAGGAGTTTTTGACAAAATGACTTTCCTTTGGGTAAATACCTAGTAGTGGGATTACTGCATCAAATGCTAGGTCTACTTTTGGTTTTTTGAGGACTCCCACATTGTTTTCCACAGAAGTTGTACTAATTTGCAGTCCCACCAACTGGGTATAGGCATTTCTTTCTGTGTCCATGCCAGTATTTATTGTTTATGGACTTCTTAACAAAAACCATACTAACAGGGGTAAGGTGGTATTTCCTTGTAGTGTTAATTTGAGTTTCTCTGATGAATAGTAGCATTTGACATTTCTTTCACATGCTCGTTGGCCATTTGTCTATCTTCTTTTGGAAAGTATCTTTTCATATCTTTTCCATGCTTTTTCAACAGGGTTATTTGTCTTTTTCTTGATGATTTGCTTCAGTTCTCTTGTTATTAGTCCTTTATCAAAAGTATGGAATGCTAATAGAGTCTCCCATTTTGAATGTTGTCTACTTGCTTTATTTATTATTTCTTTGGCCTCTTTTATTTCTGGGGCTGTGCAGAATCTTTTTAGTTCAATCAATTCTCATTTATTTATTTTTGTTGCTGCTGTGATTATCATTAGGGTCTTCTCTATAAAATGTTTGCCTAGGCTGACATCTATAAGAATTTTTTTCTTCCAGAATTCTTACAATTTCTTGCCTTACATTTAAGTTTTTTAAATCCATCTTGAATCATGTGAAAGGTGAGAGATATGGACCTTTGTCATTCTTCTGCATATGGCTGTCCAAGTTTCCCAGCATATTCTTTTCTCCAGTATATTACTGTATGCTTTGTCAAATATAAGTTGGCTATGTGTACTTGGTCTTATATCTGAGTTTTATGTTCTATTTAATTTGTCTATGTCAAATTTTGTGCTAATGCCATCCTATTTGGTTACTATAGTTTTGTAGTATAATTTGCAGCCTAATAATGTGATGTGTTGTGTGAAGTGTCAGTGGGTGGCAGAGTATAAGTCCTGCAACTGAAATTGTTTAATAGAAAGGGAAGATCACCACTCTCTCTGGCAGGTGACAAAAAAATCTTTATTTTACCTCAACTTATATAGGCAGTACTATATGTACACATCATAAATCAATAATCTACTAGTTCAAACCCAAGGACCCAGGCCCTAACCACCTGGCCTCAGGGTGTCTACTGCATAGCCCATAACAACACTCTTAACCTTATCTAAAGTTGTTCTTATGCTAACTAATTGGAAGTAACATATCATAAAAACTAAAGCTCTGGGAGATCAAACAGACACATAGCAGAACGCTGGGGGATCAAATGGCTATAATGCTTGACCTTAACAGACCTTCTGGAGGCAGTCATCCATTTTTAGAGAATAGTTTGGAAATTCCCAAGATATACAGAGCTTGCCTGCAAGCCCTGCCACCCTGCATAGGCCAAAGGTCAGCGGGCCCTTTCTCCTTGCATGACCAGGCCTGTAACAACAATGGAGAGATAACCAGCTTTTACCATTCCATCTACCAAAGACTTTTAACTTACTCTCACAGAAATAAACTGAATAAAAGTCTTACATATAGGCTTTTTGCCTATAGGGATGCCTCTAATTTTGTTCCTTTCTCTTAAGATTGTTTTGACCATTTGGTTATTTTTCTGGTTTGAAATAAATAACTATTTCTTTTAGATGTTGGAAATATGCCATTTTTACTTTGATGAGGATTACATTGAATCTTAAAAATCATTTTAGGTAGTATAGACATTTAACAATGTTAACAATGTTGATTCTACCCATCTATGAGCATGATATATTTTTCCATTTGTCCATAGCCTCTATAATTTATTTCTTCAGTGTTTCTAAAGAAATACAGAAACACCTAACACAAGAGTATGCAGATATGCCATGTAAACTCTACTAGATCTAAACAAAGAGATAAATGGAAGCATCACAATTGCTGGGGACTTTGACACCCCACTGCCAGAACTGGACAGATCATCTGAGCTGCAAATAAATAAGGAAACCTTGGACCTAAATGAGATTCTAGAATAAATGGTCTTTACAGACATTTACAGAATGTTTTACCCCAAAACTACTGAATATACATTCTTCTCATTAGCATATGGAACATTCTCAAACTATGATCATATTTTAGACCATAAAACTCGGTTCAACAAATTCAAAAAAATTAAAATCATACAAAGTATCTTCTCAGATCACAGTGGAGTAAAACTAGAAATCATCTATTTGTGGAAGTCATGGAAATTAAACAACCTGTTGTTGATCAATCATTGGATCAATGATGAAATTTAGATTGAAATGAAAAGATTCCTCAAACTGAATGATAAATGGGACACAGTTTTTAAAATCTAATGGATTTAGCAAAAGCATTGTAAGGGGAAAATGTATAGTCTTAAATGCCTACATAAGAAAAGACATAAAGATCACAAATTAACATTCTATTGACATAGCTCAAGGAAAAGGAAAAGGAAAAGCAAACCAAACTCAAACCCAGCAGAAGAAAAAAAAATGTTAGAGCAGAGCTAAATGATATAGAAAACAAGAAAATAGTGCAGATTAATGAAACAAAAAGTTTGTTCTTTGAAAAGGTAAAGAAAATTTATCAACCTTTTGCTAAATTAACCAAGAATAGAAGAGAGAGGACACAAGTAAGCTCAATCAGAAGTGAAAAAGGAGATACTATAACTGATACCATAAAAACAAAAAGTATAACCTGTGAATGTCATGAAAATCTCTGTTCACATAAACATAAAAATATACAGAAAATGGGCAAAATCCTGGAAACACACTACCTTTTAAGACTCATTCAGGAAGATAAAGAACTCCTGAATGGACCAATAATTAACAATGATATTGAAGCATCAGTAAAAAATCTTCCAAACAAACAGCCCCAGATCAGATGGATTTATAGCTGACTTTAATCAGACCTACAAAGAAGATTGGTACTCATACCGCAGAAACTATTCCGTGACATTGAGAAGGAGGGAATACTCCCCAACTCATTCTATAAAGCCAATAACACCTTAATACAAGGAAAGGACATAACAGTAAAAGAAATCAAGGAAAGGACATAACAATAAAAGAAAACTATAGACCAATTTTGCTTATGAATATATATGCAAAAATCCTCAAAATACTAGCAAAGCAAATTCAACCTCATATCAAAATAAACAAACAAATAAACAAATCTATCATGACCAAGTGGTCTTCATCCTAGGATGTAAGGATGGTTCAAAATATGCAAATCAATAAATGTGATTCATCACAAAAACAGAAGCAAAAACAAAGAACATACAAACATCTCTGAAAAAGAAAGCATTCAACAAAATTCACTATGTTTTTATGATAAAAAACCTCAACAATTTAGGTGGAAAGAACATATCCCAAAGTTACAGTAGTTGTATATGACAAACCCATAGCCAACCTCATGATGAATGGAGTGAATTTGAAACCATTCCCATAAGATCTGGAACAAGACAAGGATTCCCCTCTTCACCACTTCTATTCAATGTAGTGTTGGAAGTCCTAGGCAGAATAATCAGGCAAGATGAAAAAATGAATTGTATCCAAATCAGGAAAGAGGAGGTCAAGCAGCTTTTTGCTGATGATATGATCTTATACCTAGAAAACTCCAAAGATTCCACCAAGAGATTTCTTTTCTTTTTTTTTTTTTTTTTTTTTTTGCGTTTTTTGGCCAGGGCTGGGTTTGAACCCGCCACTCTGGCACATGGGGCTGGCACCCTACCCCTTTCAGTCACAGGCACTGCCCCCCCAGCAAGAGATTTCTAAAATTGATAAATAAATGCAGCAAAGTCTCAGCTTACAAAATCAATGTATATAAATCAGTACTATTCCTATACATCAATAGCTGTCAAACCAAACATCAAAAACAAACAAACAAACAAACAACGACAACAAAAAAACCCCTTCACAGCATTTGTAATATCCACAAGGAAAATAAAATACCTAGGAAAACCTTAACCAAGGAAGGGAAGCATTTACTTATATTTTTATCCCTTTCTATGCTTTTATTTTTTCTTCCAAACAGGCTTTTTAATCTGAGACTACTTTGCTTTGGTGTTCAGTAGAGCATTTGAATTTCTTCTCAAAGTTTTGCTGGGGGCAAACTACCTGATTTTGTTTGGCTGGGAAATGTCTTTAACCATATGTGTGTAACCCATAGCACTCATCTAAAAGGTCTTTGTTTATCCCACCTGTGCCACTTACAGGGATCATAGCAAAATGAAATATTGAAGCTTTTAGTTTACCCTATATACTCTTTCATTCCTCTGATTTGTTCCTCACCATGACAATACCGATATGCAGACACCCCAAAGTGTATGTGTACATTCTGTTTATATAACTAGTCTCCATTTGGATGGGGAGGCCAGAGCAAGGCCAGAGAGAGTTAATAATGGACCCAGGGCAAGAATCATGATTGACCAGGTTGGACTACTTATTTTTTTTGTTTCACTCTTGGGAAATATCTTTACAATAAGCTCTTCTGTTTTTTGGTCTTTAGAAGTCATCATTGCTATTCAGAAACTAGCTCTCAGATTAACATCATTTATTTGAAGACAATCTGGTCTTTGTATTTGACAACTTCTAGAGTCTCTATTTGTCTTTGGTTTAATGAAGTTTCAATAGGATGTTATCTAGTATAAATTTCCTGTTATATATTCTGTGTGAAGTTTATTGGACTTATTGCATCTGAGGATTGGTGACATTCATTAGTTCTACAATATTCTCAGCCACTGTTTCTTTAAACATTACTTCTAATCTACCTTATTTATTCAATAAGTTTGCATTTATTGAGTGCTTACAATGTGCCAAGGGCTGTTCTAGGAATTAGGAATATAGATCTAACCAAAAGAGCCAGAAAAGACTCTGCTATAGTGGGACTTGCAATCTATCGTGGAAAGACAAAAATAAACATTCACAAAAAAACCCACCCCTAAAATTATTGCATTTTTAAAAAGTAATAGGAATTATAAAGAAAAGATATAACAGGGATAAAGGCAGAGAATGCCAGAGGCATAGTTGGGATTCGAGTAGTGTGTTTAGAGAAGACCTCAATAAGAAAGTGAAACTTGAAAAAATTCATGTAGAAAGGAAGGGAGTGAGCTTGCATAAGTTCACGAAAGCAGAGTCTCAGGAGGAAAGATTCACAACTGTAACCCTCCCAATGCGAAAAGAAGTCTAGCATGTTTACAGATATTTAACGAGATGGAGCAAGCTTATGCAGAGTAGTAGTTGCATTTCGTCAGCCCTTCCAAGAACAGCAAATTAAGGTCCTCAAACATAGAAGAGAATAATGTGGTTGCTCATGTTCAATCGGGAGGTACATGAAACACAATGTATCTTATTGTTGTAATAGATATGTGAGGCAAATGCCAATACATATGCTGTGCACACAAAATGACTATAGCCATTCTGGTTATATAAATGAAACTTAATTGATCTATAACAGCTAGTAGTTTAATTATATTAATGTGAAGCAATTTGTTTTGTTTCTCAATTATTTTTAAAATTATTTGGCCTAATCCTAAAATAAAAGAAATTTAATTTGATCAAGTAAAAGCTGTTCTTGTATAAAAAAAATGCATTTAACATTCAATGACACAATTAGAAAACTATTTGGAGTTAATTTTGACAATTACTCTTTTCCTTTGCTTGGAAATACATATTCTTTTTGAAATGCATTTTTTATTGTTCAATCAAATTTAATGCTAATACAATTTAGAAGCTATGTAGAATCTGCATCAGGGTCTCGTGAAGCTATTTATAAGTTATGTGTCATTGGCTTTATCATCTTTAATAAAGTTAATGCTAATGAAATTTTTCTTAAATACTTTTTAAAAAGTACATTTGGGGAAATCATTTCATCATCTCAAAAACTATTAACTACAATTAACTTTGCATTAGATCTTTTATAAAAGTAATTTATGAAATCTTTGAAGTAATGCATTAAAAGATGCTTTTCCATTTCAGACTATTTAATCAAATGGATGTCTCCTTTTCACCTCTGGGGATATGCATTTTCTAGAATTATAAGCAAAAGAAAAACCATCTATAGAATTTTCTGTTTTTATGTATGCTGAAAACTTTCCTCACAAAGACACCATCTGGTCATCCCTGGGCATGCTACTCAGGATCTTTACACTTCTTTTATTGGGCTTTTCATCTTATTTTTCTAAATATTCCATCATTAGAGATTTCACATACAGAGTCTACACTCTGTGATGAAGACCTTTTTCGTCATCTCTATTTTGGTATCTTGAAATCGTCCCAAATTTACTCCATCTAATTAGTTTTACTTGATAACTGTATTTTCTCCTCTATATTCTTTTTTTTTCTTTTTTTTTTTTTTTGAGACAGAGCCTCAAGCTGTCACCCTGGATAGAGTGCTATGGCATCACAGCTCACAGCAACCTCCAATTCCTGGGCTCAAGCGAGTCTCCTGCCGCCGCCTCCCAAGTAGCTGGGA
>CAUYON010123606.1:0-24303 GCA_963573935.1 Arctocebus calabarensis | reverse complement strand
TCCTTGATCACTATATAAAGACATTAATACTCTACCTTTAATAAGTTTCGCCAGTACCCTGCTAAGATGCACCGTAGGTGTGTTCCCACTAATTGCCCTCCCTCTACCCATCCTCCCCCCACCCCTCCCCTCCCTTTCCGCTTTTTTAAGGAAATTTACCTACCCTTATACCTTCCCCCTCCTGTTATTCTAGAAATTGGGGTATATAATTAGGGAACATATTTTTATGGAAAAATAAAGATTGGGAGTCTATGATCAGATAGCAAGCCTGAGTTGTGAAATAAATCGATCAGGATGTAAAGTTCATTGGAAATTTTCATAATAACCTAAACTATGAAGTCATAGCATTTAAATATCAGTTAAATAAGTAGTTCTTCATTTGTAAATTTCATTAAGTGTTAAACTCTTATGTGCTATTTTTTTTTCATTTTTAAGGGATGTGATATGTGCTTTGATTAGGAAATTAGGATTCTGACTAGGAATAAGTCCTAAATCTGGGAAGACACCAAAAGCCAAGGGGACATGACTTCTTGTGAGTCACTGCTATGGGTATAGGATTCACTCTTAGAAGAATGATAGATGTTTATGTGTTTCAACATCTCAACATCATCTAACACAGTGTGTGGGTTTTTATTACAGGCTACAAACCAGCAATTGGACTTTAATCACACTTCTTTTAAATTAAAGGGGTACTAATTTTTTTTTACATGGGTACCTTGCATAATGCTTAAGTCAGAGTTCCTGGTATGCCCATCAAAAGAATAGTGTTCATCATACCCAATAAGTAAGTTGATAGCCATGTCCCCCTTCTACCCTCTCCTCTTCTTCTCCTTTTTTTTTTTTTAATTAAATCATAGCTTTGTACATTAATGCAATCATGGGGTACAATGCACTAGTTTCATATACAATTCATCTCCCCTTCTTAATTGTCCTTTATATTGCTTTGTGCCCGAGTGTACCCATTGTTTAGCTCCCACTTATTAGTGAGAACTTACGATCTTTGATTATTCATTCCTGGTAAGGTCACATATGATAATGTTTTCCACTTTCCTCCAAGTTACCAAGAACAATATTATTGTATTCCTTTTTATGGCTGAGTAGTACCCCAACGGGGTGTGTGTGTGTGTGTATAAAATCACATTGAATTGAGATCACTTAGGTTGACTTCACACCTTCCCAATTTTAAATTGTGCTGTAATAAACATTCAAGTATAGGATTTTTTCTTTTCTCTTTTCTTTTTTACTAAAAAGATTTCATTTCTTCTGATTGCTGCACTGAATATAGGTCTACATTTGTTTGAGGAACTTCCATTCTGCTTTCCATACAGGTTATACTAATTTGCACCCCCACCAAGAGTTTATAAGCATTTCTTTCTGCATCTATAGCAGCAACTATTGTTTTTGACTTTTTAATAATGGCCATTCTTAAAGTAGTCAGGTGGTATCTCATTATGGTTTTAATTTGCGTTTCCCTAATGATTGGTGATGAGCATTTTTTTTTATATCTTTCTTGGCTATTTGTCTATCTTCTTTTGGAAAACTATTCATGGTTTTTGCCCACCTTTTGACAGGGTGGCTTTTTTTTCATGCTGATTTGTTTAAGGTCTTTATAAATTCTGGACATTAGTCCCTTACTACATGTAGAAATTGCAAATATTTTAACCCTGAATTTTTTACGTTGTCTGTTAAATATTGTTTCCTTTGCTGTGCAGAAGCTTTTTTTAGTTTAAGTAAGACCCATTTAATTGTTTTGTTGTTGCTGTATTTGCCTTTGAGGTTTTTAGCCATAAATTCTTCGCTGAGGCTGATGTCTAGAAGACACTTTCCTATATTTTCTTCCCAAATAGGGCTTCCATCCCCCAGTATATGTTGTTGTCTGCTTTATTAAAGATCAGTTGGTTGTAAGTAGATGGTTTTATTTCCATTTTCTCTATTCTGTTTCATTGGTCTATGTCTCTACTTTTAGATTAATGTCATGTCATTTTTGTTATCGTAAAATCATTGTAGAATGATTTTAAGTCAGGTAATGTAATGCCTCCAGATTTGTTCTTTTCACTTAAAATTACTTTGGCTATTTGGACTCTTTTCTGTTTCCAATTGAATTGTAGGGTTATTTTTTCTAGATCTGTGAAGTATGACATTGGTATTTTGATGGGGATTGTATCAGCACATCACTTTGGGCAGTATGAATATTTTAATGTTGGTTATTCTTCCAATCCATAAGCAGGGGATTCTTTTCCATTTGTTTGTGTTATATGTGATTTCTTTTATCAGTGTTTTATATATTATATATATTATATATTTCTAGGCCTTTTACTTGTTTATTTTTAGCTATTATGAATGGTATTGATTCCTTAATTTGGCTCACAGGTTGATGATTTTGAGTATATAGAAATGCTACTGATTTATGCACATTGATTTTGTAACCTGAGACTTCGCTGAATTGATTCATCAATTTTTTCAGTAGAGTTTTTAAGGCTTTCTAGATAAAAGATCATATTTTCAGCAAACAGGGATAGTTTGACCTCTTCATTCTCAATTTTTTATGCATTTTATTTCTTTCTCTTGCCTGATTGCACTGGCTAGGACTTCCAGTACTATGTTGAATAGAAGTGGTGACAATGGGCATCCTTGTCTTGTTCCAGTTTGGGGGAAGGGTGCTTTCAATTTTATCCCCATCTTGTAAGGTGCTGGTTGTTTGTTTGTCACATAAGGTAGATATCTTCGATGCTTAGTTTGTTGAAGGTTTCTTCTTAATGAAAGTGTGCTGAATTTTGTCAGATGCTTTTTCTGCATGCATTGAGCTGATCATATGGTCTTTATTTTTTCTTTTCTTCTATTTATGTGGTGAATAACATTTATTGATTTGCATATGTTAAACAATCTTAGCATCCCTGGAATAAAACCCACTTGATCATGGTAGATTACCTTTATGATGTGCAGTTGAATTCCGTTTCATAGTATTTTGTTGAGATTTTTGAATCTATGTTCATTGGGGTTAGTGGTGTATAGTTTTTTTTTTTTATAATTTTATTGAATCATAATTTTGTACATTGGTGCAATCATAGGGCATGATTCATATACATTCAGAAACATTTTGATCGTACTGTTACAGATAGCCTTCATGGCATTGTTTCACATTTCCTGGCCTTGGTATCAGGGTTATACTTCACAGCATGACCTAGGGAGCCTATTCTCCTTCTCAATTTTATAAAATACTTTCTGGATACTTCATTTTATATCTGGCAGAATTTAGTTGTGAATCCATCTGGTCATGGGCATTTTTTGCTCTGGTTATATTTTTATTGCAGTATCAGTCAAACTGTTTGTTATTGTTCTGTTCATGATTTCTATTTATTATTGATTCACTCTTTGGAGTTTGTGTTTTCCATGCATTTATACATTTACTTTGGGTTTTCTACTTTGTTTGCATAGAAGTTTTGGTAGTATTCATGGGTGATATTTTATATTAATATTTCTGCAGTATAGGTTTTAATGTCTCCTTTTCATTTTTAAGTGAAGCTATTTGACTCTTTTCTATGTCTTGTTACTCTGGCTAGTGGTCATTTGATTTTGCTTATTTTGTCAAAGAACCAGATGATTTTCATTGAACAATTGTATTGTTTTTGATTTTCATTTTGCGTTCCTTGGTGGGAGTGACACCCATTTTCGATTCCTGGGCATGTGAAATCATTTGCTTTACCTGCTCCCTCCCAGCCTCCCAAGGGGCAATGCTGGATGCTCACAAGACGGTGAGTTCCAGACCTGGGAGCTCAGAATGCAGCTATACCAACCAGAGTCCTGAACCCAGTGGGTCCTGGCTGAGCCTGCTCTCTGATGCATCTTTACCATGGTGTCCAAGAAGTTTCCTGAGGAATAGGAGGCTGAAGGTGGTGCTGGGTGGCCCTTATACCTAAGCTGTACTGTCTATATGGGGAATGTGGGACTCTGGGGCTCTCCTTTATCACTTCTCAATGTGTAGGGGTTTCAACTGGCTACCTTCTGATATAATAAGTGGAATACTCTGTCCCACTCCCCTTCACTCTGAGTGTCTCCTGTTGGTTCACTGAGGGTCGCGATGGTCTCTCAAAGGAGGTTCATTCATAGCCGACATCTGCCTGCAGATCTCCATCCTCTCCTAGAGAGCGGTGCGTGCAGTTGCTTCTAGTCTACCATCTTGGCCCCATCTCCTTCTTCTTTCTTCTTAAAAGTAACTGTTTATTATAGCTATAAAGAATTAAAACTTGGCCATCTCTTCTATGTACATATTGCCAAAAGTATTTGTTGAAAAGCAGTCAAACCTGGCACTTAACACTTCTTTAGCAATCAACGTACGATCACTAAACGGCATTTAGCCATTTTCACAACTTGAGGCTTTAACGTTTTCTCATTTTTACCTGGTGTATAGAGATGTTTATCGAGGCCTTGTAGAAAATGACAAAAAATAACAAAAGCTAAAGCAACACAGAGAAGATAACAAAATATTTCATATACTTATATAAAAATAACATTGACTGTTTCCAAATTCTTGTAGAGATTTATTTAAAGAACATGATGGCTATAAAATTATGGCTTAGGATTAAGTACAACAAATATTTTATCCACATTTAGTATTTTTATGGCCTCTGGTCAGAGTTAACAGAACAAAAAATGATCAGATTTTTTCAAATAAAATGAAGGCTATCTAAGATCTCTGTGTTAGGTGATACACCCCCAAACTGCACAGTCTATAAACATACCAGATGATATTACATTGTGCTCTCCCTATCCTGCTAATTACCACACACCTAGCACCGGAATTGCCAGATCATATGGCAGTCTTGTTTTTATTTTTTGAGGAACGTCCATACTGTTCTCTATAATGGTTGCGCTTATTTACATTCTCACCAATAGTGCACCAGGGCTCCCCTTTCTCCACGTGCTCATAAGCATTCACAATGGCTTGTCTTTTTGTACACAAAGTCAAAATAAGTGTATATGCAGAAAAAATAACTGGCAGTGTTGTTTTTAGGTTCAGTATCTTTAAACCGGGTGTTGTTTTACATGTGGTTTTCTGCGTAAACAAGTCATTAGCTTTAATCCTAGACTTAGAAGTTTCTACAGTCACCAAAATTAATGATCACAAAAGCTCCTGTCTTTACAAGAAATGATTAAAGATGTTGAGATCACTTTATCAGACTTAAAACTGGAATCCAGAAAATATGGAGTTCTGCAGCCAGGCACTCAGTTCCTAAGTCTAGGTTCTTCTGGCATTTCTTATAGATGTTCAGCAACTTAAGAATCTTTGGTAGAATTTCTTGAATAATTCAGATCACATTATAGAAAATTGATGTTGCTAATGATTTCTTCCTAGAAAGTGTGCGTCCTGACTATGACTCACCCATATTTATGGAATCGTACTGTTTTTGTTTGGTTTACTCTTAAATTTTATTCTCAAGATTCCATTGAAGTTGCCATTTGCTGGAAAACTTATATGTCTTCTGTATAGTCACAGCCTAAATTTTTATTTGACCAAATATGTCTTGTATTAAATATGGATACATACATAGGTGCAGATATCCCATCCTTAAAATTGTATTTGCACCATTAATTGTAGAATCTGTAATTTTTAAATTATTATACAAACTTCATTGTAGACCCTGTCTCGATTGTGGGAATTACGAGTGAGTTAGCTTGGTAAAAATCAGATTTTCTTGTATATTGAAGAGTAACCTGATCCTATCAGACACAGCCTTATATTGGATTAGAAGTGACTAGGGTAAAGTTGCATGCTGCCATGAATTGATTTGGCCGTGAAGATAATCTCATAACAAAATGTTGCCCCTGCTTGTTGGCGAGGAAGGGGGAGCAATTTGACAACACCCACACAATAAAGATGTGCTGGATGCACAGATTCTTATTCACCATTTGACTGCCTGTGCCAAGTATGTAAATATTTGTTAATACTACTCTTCATGTAAAAAGGGGAAGTGAAGCAAAGAATTTAAGAGCATATCTAATTTCCACGTTCTCCAAGTATTATGATGTCATGTGACATACCCTGATGAGTAGAATGCCAAATATAGTTATTCCTGGCAACTGGATTTTAGTGGAGGTGATGTTGTTGATAAAAGGAATAAGAGCTCATAAGCAAACGCTAGAAACTCACTGCAATTGCAACTTCTATTCTTTGAGACATTTCTCAGCCCACGTATATCATAAAAGTATCATGTGCCATCTGAACGGTAAATGACTATGCATCCTAGGAAGCACATAGTTAAAAAGAAAAAACAAACTGTTCTGCAGTAGTCATCCTGAAATTCAGTCGACCATAAAAACACCTTCATGTGTGTTTCTTGGATATTTACAGTGATCAATAGATCCTGATATTGATGAACTCAGCAAATAACATTTTCTATGTCTTTCTTTTTCAGTATAGTTTAGTTTTCATGAAGAGTGTGATTCTTTGGGAATAGAGAAAACAGAGAAAAACTTTAATTCCATTTTCTTTGATCAAGTCCTGTGAAGGAATGAATATGTGATACAAGGACCAACCCAAGGTTGCCTTACCCTCCTCCTTTCACTTAACTTCCTAGTCATTCTTCAACTGTTCCCACAAGCCCTTGCTACAGGAAGGTCTTGTTAACTTCACCTGTCTGGCTGAAGTTAGAGTGCTAGTAATGGACTGTAACCCTCTTGTGCACTTCACTTGTCAATCCCCAAAACTTATACTAATGTTTTCTTCTTTGGTGCAGCATGGATATCAGCCAATCATAACAGAAACAAAAATAACCGGCTGCAGCCCTGGCCCCAGTGCCCTGCCAGTAATATTCTACTTTACAGTATAGGTGATACTTGACTGAGGTGACTCCTCCTGTCTTCTGTTGATTTGCAGTTCTTTTGCATGCTTTTACTATGTTCTTTTGCTTATATTTCTACTTCATCAGGTGTTTCTTTTTAGTTTGTTCTCTGGTTCCTCCTCTTCTCCTTGACTTCTGATTGCTGGAGTACTTCACGTTGCAGTCCTAGGACTTTTTGTTTTATCTCTTGACAGACCTTAAAAATTTCATCTAACTTGACGTCTTTACAAATACCATTTATAATCTGAAGACTTCTGCGATGCTCACCAAGGGCCTTGTTAGGCCCACCTAAATGTTCAGACTAGAAATACTATCCTGAGCTGTGCATGCTATTGGTCTACTCAGAAGGTTACTGGACAATTAGCTTTTAATTTATCACTAAATATGAACAATAGTGAACAAATACTGAACAAAGAATATCTGACAATTCTTTCCCTCAAAGACCATCATCTCTATAGGATGGTACCAAAATCTCTGGGTAAAGTCATTAAGTTATTTTTTTATACACTTATCCCACTTGGAAGGTATTTAATCCAAGCATTTGAACGCCCACCTCTCCTCCTTGCACTGTTCTATGAGGCTAAGTTGATTCTTAACAACATGTCAGCTCCTTACGTTGTTTGTTTATCACAAGGGTTCCCTTTGTTTCAGATCATTTTTGCTACATATATATTTTACATTTCACTTAGCATTCTGGAAGAACAGCTCATCTTACCGTGCCTTTTGAAAATCTACTGGAAATTTGGATATTGGTACAAATTTCCACATAGAGTGGGTAACTTACAATGGCATTTGTGGCTGCAAAGCCACTGTTTGGAAGGTTTAGGTTTGTTTCTTCTCTTGTGAATCCATGTTTGTCATTGAGAAAGATGACACATTTATTCTGAGAATAGCTGCTTAATATCACACATGCAAGACAGAAACATACCAAGGATATAAATCCACATAGATGCTTCATAAAGAGATAAGATTTCTGTTTAGCAATTCAAGTTGGGTGAAATTACTTGATCATATAATATAACTGTTCTTTAAAACATGAAATTTAAAACAATTGCTACAAAACAGATATTTAGAGTATTAGAAGCACCAAAAATGCGTTTTAGTACTATGTACATACTATTTTTTTCTTTGTTTCAGTCTCTGTCTTTACTTCAAATAGAGAGGGAGCTAAAGTCAGATCATATTAAGAAGAACTTTTAGGTCTCGTCTTGTTTTTAACTTCACTTTAGAGGAAAGATCACACAAAAGAGATGCCCTAATCTGTTTACTTACCAAAAGTCCTAGGCCAACTAAGGGTAACATATATAATATGTACTTGAGATAATACATACAAATTTTAAATAATGTACTGTCAACTATTATGGTTATTTACTGGGCTTTGGATACAAGGAATTTCCTGTTGCAAGAGACCCTCAAAGGGAACTAATTATTCATCATAAATTATATTCATATGGGGCAATAAATCAGTGGGACTTAAACTTGGAGAGAAAATAATGCCCTTTCTCTTTCGATGAGTAAGGAGTTGCAGGAAGACCTTCCAGTTGGTCAGGCTGTGCAGGGCACTCCTTCATGGAAACTTACCAGGAATTCATCAAAGATAGTGAAGTAGAACCTAAGACCATACACATTAAGAATGGGGAAAAAGGCTGGGTGCAGAGGCTTAAGCCTATAATTCTAGCACTTTGGGAAGCTGAGGCAGGAGGATCCACTGAGGCCAGAAGTTTGAGACCAGACAGAGCAACACAGTGAGAATCAATTTCTATAAAAAATAGAAAAATTGGCTTGGCATAGTGGCACACGCCTGTAGTCCCAGGTACTTTGGAAGCTGAGGCAGGAGGATCACTTGAGCCCACTTGAGTTCCAGGATGCAGTGAGTTATGATTGCACCATTGCATTGCAGCATGGGCAACAGAGCAAGAAAATAATACATACATACATACACACACACACACACACACAAAACAAGAGTGGGAAGTAGTAGCAATAAGCTCAAATTCCTTTTTATTTCCATTCTCTTTGCATTTTGTGAAGTCTTAGTAGAAGGCACAGCTCTGTCTCTGTTGTGTTCTGGGGATTAATGAAAATATGACCCCTCTGTCTAACAGAGGCTACTGTGGGACTGTCAGGAGTGGGCATTGATGGTTGTAGGTCTCACAAATGAGGCTCTATCACAGTGGTTCTCAACCTCCTAATGCCGTGGCCCTTTAACACAGTTCCTGTGGGTCACAACCCACAGGTTGAGAACCACTGCTCTGTCGGGAGCTTTGACAGCAGTGACCGTAATGCCATGCTATTGAGATGAGAACCAGAGAGGAGAAACATGGGCTTTTTTGATCTTAGTTCTAGATATAAAAATGAGGCAATTCACACAAAGTTAATAAATATAGCTACTAAAATCCAGGCTAAGGTGGACTTCAACCAACTAAATTGATATAAAACACATGAGCTTAGACAAACTCATTTTATAGAAGTAAATTAGTAAGACACAAGGATTGACAACCCCACTGGACAGAACCAGCTCAATGGAACATGTGTAATGACCTGCAGGTATGTCTTATGGAAATTACTGTCACCTCACAGCGTCCCTCTGATGTTGTTTCCTCAGCTTCTTCTTGTCGTATTTCCTGTGGTGGGAGGCACGGCTGAAAACACTTCTGTTGGTTTACAGTATATATTCATTTCCACAAGTGCTGTTTTACAGAGTCTACCCTTGCACTATTTTTACCTTCAGGAAGATACATATGAGTAATTCATGAGACTTCCAGAGGATGTTGTTCCACAGGACATTCAAATACCCTTCTGGGTACTTGAAGCCACAGATTATCCAAACATAAATAACTCTCAACAACATTTCCCTTTGATATCCAGAAATCACCAGTAGCTATCTCAGCGCATTTCATTTGTTAGGATACTTTCTAAAAAGTTAATTTTTTAAATTTTAAATCAGAATCACACCTGACCCATGTAAAAAAATAGTAAAGGCATTTTATAAAAAGTAAAAGACTGTCATCATCCAAAATTGCATAAATGTGCAAATGTGAAAATTTGCCGAAATTCGGTTATAGAAATTACATATCAAAATAAGAATAAAGATTAGACTAATAAACTCACCACAAATTGCTTTATTTTATAGTTTATCTTTGATCAAATACATAATGATGATAGTCAGTTGCATTTTGTTTTCGTGAAAAACCTCTTCAAAGATCAATATCAAAATCATTAACCATGGATTTATCCTTGATTCTGTGGATCAGTTGGATAGTGCTTCTGGTCTGGGCTCATGCAGTGATATTTACAACCTGGATGGCAGAGGTGAGATGGGACCCCAGTCAGACCTATCCCAGTGTTCTCTTACCCTTCAAGGGTATTGCCTGGATGTTTCAGATTGTGTGGCAAAGTTTCCCAGTAACAAGAGAGGGTGGGCCCTGTGCACAAGCATTTTCAAATTGATCTTGTCCCATTGGATGGAGAAAGACACCTAGTTCAGCAAAAGTCAGCATGACAAGGGGTTTTTCAAAGGTCTATTATAACCAATTTCAGTAGAAATGTACACATGATTGTAATAATTAAATAGAGAAACAGAGAAAAAGACAATCTCAAGTTATTCTAATATAAACAAATTCTATGTTAGGAATTCATTTCTTCAAGCTGTGATGTGCAATATTTTTCTCTTTATATTATTCTTTTCAAATTTATATCTATATTTTAATGTAATAAGACCTATGGGGTTAATTGTGGATGACATGATCCTTAACCACACCTAAAGAAAATGGATTCATTCTATCAAAGGAAAAAAAAAGACTCATTATTAACATATATATTTATATTTTACTTAAATTTTAATGGACCAAACAGTAATTAATATTGATATAAAATAATCACAATTAGCATATAACACTTCGTAATTGTTTAAATAATCATTATTCCTGACCATACTGATACACCTAACTTGGTTAATTCTGAAACTATGTTTGAGCTAAATAAATCTGAGCAAAAGAAGAGAGAGTAACAAAATATATAATTTGAACTGGATATAATTACTACCACTGAAAATTGTTCTGGAGAGAATTGGATTTCTTTTCAACTATATTTATGGTTGCTGCTACTGCTAACCTTTGCTTAAAGAGTCAGTTTTATGAAACAGATAAATACCATAAATGCAATCACAACTGCCCGAAGTGAGGAGGAAGGGTAATAAAGAAGGAGAGAAAGTTTGGAGTTTGGAGTATGTGGCCCATTTCCATTTGTAACCACCTCCAAAGCTGGAAGAAACAACTGCCAAACCAACAGTAATAAACAGCACGGCCTACTCAGCAAATAAGGCCGGATGATATGGTACCATATGAGTTGATTGCTACGATCCAATCAGAATCTTGTAATTAATATGGGAGATGAGATGATGTGAGCTGCATTGTTTTTCAAGTTGAGCTTAGTTGAGGCTTGAGGGTTGGCTTGTGCAGTGAATATAAAATTCCATTCTCAAGTATTGAATTCTTTAAAGAAAATACTTAAGCAATGTATGAGGTATAATCCTGGCTGAAAGCCTGAAATATGAAAACAAGATTAAATTGTTAGCTAGCTAGTGTTAAATCTGTAACCTGGTCTATGACTTCTCAAGGGAAACTGTACACATTTTATGATATGTAGTTTGAAAGAACAGAAATTACTTAATTTCAAAATAGATGTAACATACATTTAATGAACTCATGAGAAATTTCCTCTGGGACTTCAAAACAATAGTGATATTGTTTTGTCCCATTTTTAGATCATATAATATCAGAATATAAAAATCTTAGGTTGAAAAAGCACTTCCTGATTTCATTTTCATATAACTGGGTGATTTATAATAACTGAGAAAACTAATTGTGATTTAAAGTAGTTAAGTTACTCATCAAAGTTGTCCAAATAATATTATTTAGTATAGTTTAGAATCAAGATCTTTCTTTCTTTCTCTCTCTCTCTCTCTCTCTCCTTCCTTCCTTCCTTCCTTCCTTTTTTTTCATTAAATCATAGCTGTGTACATTAGTGCAATCATCGGGTACAATGTGCTGGCTTCATATACAATCTGAAACATTTTCATCAAACTGTTTAACATAGCCTTCATGGCACTTTCCTAGTTATTGTATGAAGACATTTGTATTCTGCATTTGTAAGTTTCATCTGTACCCTTCTAAGATGCACTGTAGATGTGATCCCACCAAGTACCCTTCCTCCACCCAACCCCCGCCCTCCTCCCTTCTCATACCCCTTTCCCCACAATCCAATGTACTCAGCCCTACTATGAAGCTAATTTATAGCTTTCATATGAAGATAGCTCTGTTCTCCAAAACATCTCTATTAAATTTTATAGAATCTTACTTAGGCAAAATTTGAAAAGATTTTATAAAAACAAATCCAAGGGCTTGCCATGAAGATCAAACTCTCTAAAGAGAGTTAAACATTTCTTATATTCTTCTTTTCATGTTAATGTTTGATGCTCTCTCTGTGAACTTTAATTACAGCATGAACTGTAGAGACAAGAGATGGGAGAGTCCCTATTTCATTTTATTTATGAAATACAGAAATAAAAGTATTCTGTTGTAAGTGTTTTATAGAATACTTTTTGATATGAGGGAAAGGATCTTAACTTGCTTTAACTTAGTATTTTCCAATACATACATATTAAAACATTTCTAAAAATGTTGTAAGTCACAAGAAATTTGAACACAAATGCAGTCAATTTTGCAATTCTGGATTGTTTATGACAAAGAATAAACATTTTCACAAGAATCTTTTATGAGTTACATTTCCGAAAGTGCAATACAAATTTATGCACCAGTAACTGAATAAACCAGATCAAATTAAACATAGTCTAAAGAGTAAATTCCCAACAGGTCCTTATTTAGAGAGTCAAAGTAAAAAGACCAAATATTACAACAACAACCCAACAAACTAAATAAATAAACCCAGATTTTTCTATTATCTCTATATGGATGCTTAAACATATTTCCTAAGGATTTTATCCTAATATATGATGATATGAAAAGCTGTACCTCCTTCCAGAAGTTGATTTACTTTTTCTATAAGAGCTACAGCACATTCAGTAAGTTTCTAAGAGAAATTGGGCTTTTTCAGTGCAAAATTCAAAATGTGTGATTTTGAGTATGCCAAAGTGCAAAAATTTTATATTTTAACCCAATTTCTATAGAGGAGATCAAGGAAAATAATTTCATATTACTATAATGTTTCTACTCTGAAATAAAAATATTATTTAAAACATGGGACCAAATGTCCATTTCTTTTTTTTTTTTCTTTTTGGTTGATTTTATTTTGAATTTATTTTCTTAATCTCAAGAAATAACATGGAAAGTCTAAACACATGCTGCATAATTTTGATTGTGCTTTAGTTATTTGTATAAGCTGTCAAGTTCATTTTCTATCCAGTGACTATTTTGACATTTACCATGTGAATTTAAGGACAATACATAACATGGAAAGTTGTGAAATATTTTTAAAGGATGTAAAAAAAAACCTGTTTAGTCTTCATGGTATTAAAGGATTTCATTTAAAAGAAACAAAAAATAAGGCAAAAGTTAGTAATTTCTATGTATCAATAAGTATCATAAAAATATAAAGAGAGACAATGAATATTGGACCAACAAATGTGGGATTGACAAAGGACTATTATCCAGGAGATATTTAAAAACTACCACAAATCAGTAAGGAAAAGATTAATAGTTCAACATAATAATTGGTAATATGCTTAAATGGACATTTTGATGAATCAGTCTTAATTGTATGAAAGGATTTTAACCTCTTTTGTAATCAGGGAAATTCCAATTAAAACCACAATGAGATACCATTGTACACCCACCAGATTGGCAAAAATTAACAAATCCCAAAACATGAAGTTTTGGCAAGGATGTAGAATAACGGGAACTTGTACAAAATAGATACACTCTACACTAGTGAGAACATTTTTGAAAGCAATTTGGCATTATCTAATGAAGATGAGAATGTGAAGATACAAGTCAGAATTCCACTCCTGGGAATATATCCTAGGGAAACATTGGCCTATCTTTGCCAGGAGTCATGTAAATGAATGCTGAAGGCTAATAGCCATGGCATTGTGCATACGAGCAAAACGAAGTGAGACAAACAAGTGAACAAATGAAGAAAAAAACCACAATCTGGATTAAGAGAAAAATTTAATATACTGTGTTATATTCTCATAATGGGAAACTATTTTGCAGCATGAACTGTAGTTATAAAACTATCAATGCTATATGAAAACAAATGAGAAAATATCATGAACGGTATGTCAATCAGGTTGATAAAATATCTCAGATTGCATGTGAAGCCCCCACACTGTACCCGATGATTGAACTAATGTACACAGCTATGATTCAATAAAAAAAAAAAAAAAGATTTTATTCCTTTTTTTTTTCTCTTGGATTTCAAACTCTGCCTTGCAGAAGATTATATTTTCAATAAATTGATGGACAACTGTTCAAATATTTTGCATTCTCCCTTTCTTAATGCAGTGATATCAGTTTTGTCTTTTTTTTTTTAATTTCACTATAGCCCAATTAGGCTACTATAAGTTCCCATTATTACTTCTACCTTTTTTTATTTTGATGTAGAAAAAAATAACTCAATGATAAAAACATACAAATAATGGAGAAGACTCAGAAATTTAGAAAAACAGGAATTATGCAAGAACAAAATGGTGAGCAAAATTAAACCTAAACATAACCTACCTTGTATATTAATGGCTACCAATACAGCAGCAATCAGAATTCTCAACCAACCTAAGGCATTGTGAATGACTCACTTCAGAACAAAATTATGCGAATCTCAATTATCTTTGATTATATATGCACAGTAGGACATTTGTAATACTGCAGACAAAGGGTTGCATGGCAACCAATTTATTTTTTTGTAAGAATTCTAAATTATAGTCTTTAGGAAATCCTAGTTGTACAGTAATTTTGGTTTAAATATATCACATATTAGTCACCTTTGAAAACTAATTGTGTGAGTTTGCTAGAAAATTGGCCCTAAGCACATTATTAGTTGATAGAATTGACTGTTGTTTGCCTATAAGGGGCACAAGATATATTTTTAAATTTCTTAACAGTGCATAGGAAAATTTAATCTCACGTTCTACCTGTAGACATTCACAACATCATTCAAGCTCCTACTGTTGAAATAATTGTTTCAGAGCAGACATGCAGTGGATCTCTACCATACTCATGTTCCTCTGATCTTGAACAGGACTGGATTTCAGCTGGAGCACTCTCAGGACTGTTTGGATTGAGAATTGATCCTCCATCTAATGCCCCTGTATTTTCTCCTGACCTATGTCCCAGAGTCTCTCCAGCTCAGTCATGACCATCCCTACCATCTCTTATTGAAGTCTGAGAATTAATTTTATCCTAGAAAAACTGCTACATACCTCATTGCTGACTATCACCATGGTCACCAGATGACCAAGAGGAGTAACTCAAAGGTGACCATAATGATATTCAGCAATAGGTAGATAGCACTTTTTCTAGGCTGTTGCAAACTTGTCAGACCACCTATGAAGACAGCTCTGATGACCATTCCAGAAAGAGTTTCAAAATTGATTTGAAAGATGGACTAGGCACTAACATCATGCATAGCTTACCAAAGGTAGTACTTTGAAGGTGGCCATCATGATAATCAGCTATGAGGTATGCAGTACTTTTTCTAGGATGAGTTCATGAACTTAATTATCTGACTTTGTAAGCATGCTCTCTCCCAGAATAGAGTGTGGATGATTTAATTGTGGTAAGTGTTGCCTCTGTTTGGCTCATATGTTGGGTTGAAGAAGGGAGGAAAGTAGGCTTCTCAGAGTAAAGGTGATATCTCCTCATCAGGATCTAATATACTAGCATTGGGTAGGATAGTACCAATAATAAAACTTAGATGAATGACTTTCATCACACATTATAATTTACAAAAACAATGTGTTCATGGTGTATCTTTTGTAGGAGTCACTGCATATCAATATATTTGTTCTTAATAATACAATCTGCAGTTTATCAAGGAAAAACGAATCAAATGGCTAAATGACTTTCCTAATATCATATTGCTAAATTTCATGCTAGAGCTAGGACTTGACCTCAAGTTTCATGAAGCACAATTCTCTTGGCTTATTAGGTAATTTTGGGCTCTGCTTTCAAATTGCCATGTGGATATCTCACATCCAGCTGCTCAACTAATCATCTCTTATTCTTCTGCTTTATTTTTTCTTTTGCCTGTCTTTCTACCTAGCTTCCTTCTTACCTTTTTTTCCTTCCTGACTTTCTACCCCCTTCTGCCTTCCTTCCTCCTTCCTTTTTCTTTCCTCCCTTTCAAGAATATTTATTGAGCACCAATTTGATTCCAGTACCCGTGTGAGATACCCAGTCATTCAGTGGCTCGACGATTGTTGAGAATTAATAGGAATACTGCTAGCTATCGATGGCATACATAGAAAATATAATATAAATTCTGAAAAATTCAGAAATCCATTTATCTTCCAAAACATTAACAATAATAGAAAATACAGAGTGGCAGTTTCAAGGGGAAAAAAAAAACAACAACGATGATTTAAAAATGCTTTCATCAAAAACTTTAGTCCATAATAGAAGATGCTCCTGAGGAAATAGCTTGTATTGTGTTGAATTCCATTTTGAAAATAATGAATAATGGTATGAAAGTTCTTATATTTTTATGTCACTGTATGAGAAAAAAATAGGTTAGTAAGAAGGGGCAACATCAGCACATCAGTTCTCTGTTAGTTTTTTTATAAAAACTTTTAGTATTAGCTGTATTTGGTTTTGTCTTCCTATCCACAGATAATGCTACATGTGAGTTTTAGAAATCTGGGAGAAATTAGAAAAGCATAAAAGCGGAAAAAATTCTTTTATACCCAGAAAGATCATATATAATTGCTGACAGTGGCCTCTGCTGGACTCTCTCTCCCGTGTCTGAACATATGAAGGCTTGACTTAAATTATTATATTCTGAGACTTAGTCCTATGTACAATGTGTCTTCTAAGTTGTTTTTCCCTAATTATTACTATAATAGAACTTTTAAAATTATAGTATTTAAATATATTAAAAATGATTTTTAAATATAGTTAAAATCTTTTAATATATTAAAATGATTTTTAAAGTTGGATGACTAGGAGGGTACATGCAAGGAAACTGTGGACATCGCCCCCTTGTTGTAATGAGTTGCCTTTAAACCACTGTGGTCTTCCCTTCTAGACACTCATATCTCGGTTCCAAGTCTTCTATTCATCTCTCTTGCTTTGGTAAAGTCCCTGCGTCTGTTTAGATACCTACCTCATCCAATGTATCAGAAAAATATTGGAAGTAGATGTGACATTTGATTGCTAGTATTCTAAAATTTTCACATTTTCAACATTGGTGAAAAGTTTTCCAGCAGCTTCATAGAGTATTCCGGGGGTGCTGGGAGAAGAGAGAGCAGGACACTCACTGCAAGTATCATGCACGTCTGACAGAGAAGAGGAGGAGCCACATGGGGCGTCTGCGGCCTCTCCTGATGGATGGTCAGCTGGGCAGTCTGTTCAAAAGACGCCGAGAATCTGTCCACTCCCGCAGAAATGTGGCGACCGTGAGCCTTCTCACTGCAGCTGAATCCCTTGAGCCATATTCAAATAATCCCTGGCCATGAATGAATTCTCTTCAGCGGACACAGTTATCAATAGCTCTCATTAGCCTTTAACTTTTTTGCCTTTATTTTTTGTAGTGCCGGTGACTATCTCCCTGAAGTCTTACACCACACACATACACACACACACACATACAAATCTCCATTTGGTCTGCTGTAAATGGCTTTTTTCAAGAGCCTAGAACTTTGCATTCAGTAGAAGGGACTCATAGACAAAACAGGAGCCAAATCTAATCATGTCTATTTTTTAACTAATGACTCAGTAGCTTGGGCAAAGTCATTTAACCTTCTGAGAGGCAGTATCATTCTAGGAACACAGAACTCTCTTGGAGATGAATGGATGAAGGTGCTGCGTGAGTCCAAGAGTCACATAGTGTCTCTGAGCTGAATCGTAATGTGTGATATAATCAATTATGTCCTAATTAAATCAGCAGTTTGCTAACGTCTGTGTACTGTCTGCCGTCTCCCAGTCAGGTGGTGACGCTCCCACCACCTCTGCCCTCACCATCCCTTTGCCTGGCCTCACTCTCTTTAGCCGTCCTGCCCACATCCTCCTTCTTCCCTGGTTTGTTATTCTCTATGCCACCTGCCAGCGTTTGTCTTTCTCCAGACTTTTGTTTAGGGGCTCCTTACTTTAAAATTCATAATGAATATTATCCCCTCAGGGTCCATCCCTAATTTCTTTACCCACCCACCCCCAAAACCATAAATTACTCTTGATAGTTTTTTAATTTTGCTTTATATTTAGAGTCAAAATCTCACTACGTTGCCAGGGCTGGATTTGGACTACCCAGCCCAAGTGAATCACCCTTCCTCAGCCTGCCAGGCATAGTGATAGTGTGCCTGGCTTAAAGTTTTTAATGTGCATGCGTATTGCTATCCAAAAATAGCTTATGACTCTAAATTTATGAGTTAAAATCTGCTTGTTTGGTTTTTCCACTCTTTGGTTTCTGCCAGATCAGAAAATCTGAGCGAGCAGGATTGTCACCTGTGGTATTCACTGCTGTATCCACTGAGAGCTGCAGTGCCTGGCACAAGTAATTGCCCAATACATGACATGCTTGGTAGGCAAATAAATCAGAAAAGGGGGAAAGGAGAGGGAAAGGAGGCAGGGAGAGGGAGGAGGGGAGGAATGAAGGAAGGAAGGGCTTTGAAAGGCATTGGAAAATGATGAATATTGTGCGTTAACTCATGAAGTACCTTCCTGGAGCTTCTGCCTAACATTTGGAGGAGGGGAGGTCATTCACTGAGGCTCCACGGTAGTGAAGTTCTCATGTCTACTATGAGCACGTGCCTACTCTGACCGTTATTGCATGTTTGCAAATAATTTAATCTTAAGAAAAATAACTTCATTTTCTATTCTACTTACATATTAGAATATTTTAAAATCTGTTGGCTACTATTTCCTACAAGATACTTCAAGGACGTGTTCAGTGTCATCACATGCGCTCCTCTGTGCCCCCAGCTGGAGAAGCACATCTGGTGATGGAGCTCTGTGAAGATCCCGGGTCTGTAAATAACACACCTAGTTCCTAGTGTTTTCTAAATCACATTTGTATTTGTGATGTTTGGAGAACAGAAAGATAACACTGTGGTTTCCTTTCAACTACTGTCAAAGGTACGCTAATGGGAGAAAAAGGAACATTTATGTATTATTTCTCAATTAACAAAAGAAAATTATTTTTTAAATATTTCATTTAAATAATGGGCTTAAATGTATTAAAATCATTCATTTTTAAATATTTGGATGAAGGCTTCATATCTTTCTCCATATGCCTGAAGTATCGTAGAGACTTTTGTAGTTTGCCATTTTAGGAAGAGCCCAGGTGGAGGAGTTGAGTGGGTGATTGTAGCCCAGGCAGTGACTCTGTAGGGCCCTCAGTTCCTGTCAATGAAATGCGTTTGAACTCTGTAGTTTATTTTACTCTTTAAACCTCAGAAATGGATGTTTCTAAGAATTTCCTTACATTTCTTCATAAAATGCCTACAGAACAAAAGGGATTTGTCACCACAGGGGCACAGTGCTAAGCTTTGTTTAGAACTAGGGACAGTGACAGTATAAGGCAACGCCAGAAGTGGACATTAGGTGTGCAAATAGGATCTCAAACCAATGCAGCATTTATGTAGTCTGAAAGTAACTCACCACACATACCAGGAGGCATGTGAGGAGCAGAGAGAGAAGTGAAGGAAAGGATTACTTGCAGAAGAGACACCCTGGAGCGATTTGGAGTGGCACTTAAGGAATGCGTGAGATAACTCAAAGCTGGAGAACAGTGTGGTTGGCTAGGAAGTACCATGGGGATCGTGGAGAAGGTAGTTTGAATGCATGTCACAATGTCCATCACGGCCTGAGTACAGGGAGTTATGTTAGGTGATAGAGATGCAACAAACACAAGACACATGTGACCCCTATCTTCATGGAACATGCAGTCTAGGGGAGGATGAATGGCAAGATGGCCAACAACGAACAGTTATAAAAAAGAAAATGTAGGTATAATTACAAACTGAAATTTTTCCATGAAAGAAACAAGTAAAACAAGGTAAAATTCTTTGGGATAGTTTGGCGATGTCTCTGAGGAGGTGATATTTGACTGTGATCTCTGAGGAGTCAGCCGTGACAGTACCTGGGAGAAGAAACTTCCAGATGGAAGGGACAGCATATGCAAATGATGTAAGGAAGAATTAAGACCGAAGAAGCATTGGTGGCTGGAACTTACTGAGAGAGTGTCTGGGGTCCAGGGCTCAAACAGGTAGAAATCAGGTCATGGAGTGCTAAGATTCCAGGTTTGAATTTGATTGTAAAAGCAACAATAATGATGATATCAATAGACATGATGTGATAATGATAAAGAACATTTAATGAGTCTTTACGCTGTGACTGAAGCACTTGCATGTGTTAAATTACTTGTCACACTATTCCACAGAATGTATGCCAAGATAGTCCCCATTTTACATGCACACAAGCTGAGGCACAGAGGCATGAAATAAGCTGTTCAAGATTAATGGATAGTAACATGAGGTTAGTAGACATCATGAAGTTTTGCATAAGAACAGCATAATGTGATTTGTTATAAAAAAGATATTTCCAACTGCCGTGTTGAGAAATATTAGAGAAAGACAAACACAAAATTATGAAGAATTTTAAGGGCATATTACCATAATCAAAGACAAACAATGGGATGATTTACACTAGGATTTTGGAAGATAGAAAAAATATTAGAAATACATCTTTGAGATGAAATGAATAATATATTTTAAAGGACTAAATATGGTAGAAAACAGGTAAGGGGAAAGGAAGATTATTTGCAAGTTTCTTATTTGAATAATTAGATGGAAATAAAGATCCATTTCTTGACTTGGGCAATAATGCTAGGTAAGAAACAAAGAAACAAACTAGAAGCTAAAGGACTAAAGAGCTGAGATTGAGACCTCTTCTTCATGCTGTGGTGTGCAGCAAGTTGGTCCTTCATCAATAGAAAGTAGTTAAAGAGAGCAAGCAATCAAGACCATGATTCTAAATTCCCTTTTATATGGAAAGAAGATGCCAAGACAGATAGTGGAGGGAAGAATTTGTAGCAGGGCAGATAATGCAACATTTCAAAAAGTACAATAGTATCAACATCATAGCTCTTTCGGTCTGTCGATCTCTCTTTCTCTCAAGCAAGTGCACACATGCACGGCGGAGATTATTTATGACGCGAACCAGAGTGTCTAAGACAAGGCTGTGTGGTGTTGACCTGCTGGCAGGGCACTGCCATCCACTCCTTTCCAGAAAGGAGACAGGAAATCATAAAATGGGCCCAAGTTTATGTGGCCCTCATCAACAACCTGGGATTTGGGCCAGGACTCCAATCCCTTACTGAGGAACTGGAAACAGCAAGACAGAGAACAAAATCAAAGTAACTTGCTCTCTTTGGGAACCTGGCAAATGGGTAGAAATTTGGTGCTCAGCGACCCATTGCTCAGAGATCTTCCTGAGGCATTGAATCTTGGGCCAGATGGATGCCACTGAGACTCTGGCCTTAATACAGCAGTTCACCTTGAATTTGAGAAGTTTAAGTATCAAAGAGTCATTTCTTGAATCTGAGCCATGTTGTGTGTTCCTAGAGTCTTTTCCCTCTGTTTCTTCCTTCCTGAGAATAACTTTCTTCATATTTTGCTATAACTACTTATACCTGGACCAGATCGTAATGTTCATGAAAATGAGATTTCATTCCTGCCTCTTCCAACCATAGCACAGGGTCTGAGACATAAAAATACCTACAAAACATAGGTAGTTGAGTGAAAGCAACCTCTGTACCAAATAACATTATTGGTGCCACATAAACAGGAGGGTTTCTTCTAGCATCCATTTGAACACATTAATAACGCTACAAAATTATACAGCTTCTATAAAATATTTACAGAATTAAAATTAATGTCCAAAGTAATCAATCATCTGTGTGAGTTTTTTAGAACTTCCAGAAAAATGTCATAAACTAGGAAGATTAAAGCAAGATTTTTTTCTCTCCCAGTTCTGAAGGCCAGACTCTGAAATTAAGGTGTTGACAGAGTTCTTATTCAAGAAATTGCAAGGTAGAATTTGTTCCCTTCTTAATTCCTAGTGGCTAGCAGTTGCTGGCAATTTCATCATGCTTTGGTAGCTGTATGTGTAGCTGTATCACTTTAACCTACATTTCCATCTTTATATGAAAATATTTTCTCCATGTGTCTGTATCTCCTCTGTGCCCAACTCTCCCCTTATAAGGGCTCCCATTCTCATATTAGGATTCACCCTGCTTTGGCATGACCTCAACTTTATTACATCAGCCAAGACCCTACTTTCAAACATGAACACAATCATGAGTACGAGGACTTCAACACATCTCTTTGGAAGGACACAATTCACCGGCCACACTGATGTGTGACCTCCAGACACACACCTGCCCTTCTGTAGTAGGAATCCAAGTTCCTCTCCCCACTGACCAACCTTGATGCCAGCACTAGTGACTCCTAAATAAAATAATCCAAGTCCTATCAATCAACTTTTCAAAAACACCAAGTACCTTCAGACTGGTGTGTAGGATGGCACTGATGGAGAAGGATGACAGTGGAGCCCCTTTATAATCCAGCTTTCACAAATGTGTCCCCTTCACGTTTGCATTGTATCACTCCAAGTTTCTCTTTATTCCAGTGATTCTACAATTTCTGAGATTTCCCATCTCTGAGCTCACATTTCCTGTCTGGATTTTTTTTTTCTCCCACTCTCTTGCTGTTGGCATTTGTTTCTTTTTCAAGGTTCACATCAGATGTCTCACTTGATTGGAGGCCTTCTCCTAATCTCTCAGGAGTTAGGATGGAGTTTAGCTACCAAAAGAAGAAGAGGGAGAGGAAGAGGAAAAGATGGAGGAGGAGGAACCTAAGAACAAAAAACATTGGCTTAATAAGGAGTTTGGCAGAGTTTTGTTTGGTTTTATGTTTTTATCTCATATTCCTGGGAATTCTGAGATGGAGAAACCAGGGTTGGTTCAACAAAACCACCAGGTCATGCTGGATATTGTAAGATAGATACTTCCATTTGGTATATCCAGCTAGTGCGGTGTACAACTTGACTGTGCCCAGAGACCTTTTAAATGTTACTAAAGCAACTCACTTCTTCCCTGACAACCCTCTGGGAGCAGGTTTTCTTTTCTTTATTTTTTTTGAATCTTTCTTTTTTATTTATTAAATCATAGCTGTGTATATTAATACAATTATGTGGTACAATGTGCTGGTTTTATATACAATTTGAAATATTTTCATTAAACTGGTTAACATAGCCTTCGTGGCATTTTCATAGTTATTGTGTTCGGACATTTATATCCTACATTTAGTAAGTTTCACCTGTACCCTTCTAAGAATCACCCATAGGTGTGGACCCACCAATTACTCTCCCTCTACCAATCCTCCTTCCTCCCCTCCTTGTCCCTTTCCCCATATTCTGTGGTGTAGTTGGGTTAGTTTCATAGTAGGGCTGAGTACATTGGATACTTTTTCTTCCATTCTTGAGATACTTTGCTAAGAAGAATATTTTCCAGCTCCATCTGTATAAACATAAAAGAGGTAAAGTCTCCATCTTACTTTAAGACTGTATAATATTCCATGGTGTACATATACCACAATTTATTAATCCATTCATGGGTCGATGGGCACTTGGGCTTTTTTCATGCCTTAGCAATTATGAATTGGGCTGCAATATACATTCTGATACAGATATCTTTGTTATAAAGTGATTTTTGGTCTTCTGGATATATACCTAGTAGAAGAATTATAGTATCGAAAGGCGGTTCTATTTTTAGATCTCTAAGTATTCTCCAAACATCTTTCCAAAAGGACTGTAATAGTTTGCATTCCCACCAGCAATGTAGAAGTGTTCTCTTTTCTCCACATCCACGCCAACGTCTCTGTTTTTGGAATTTTGTGATGTGGGCTAATCTTACTGGAGTTAGATGATATCTGAAAGTAGTTTTGATTTTTGACAAACCTATTAAAAACATTCAGTGGGGAAAAGATTTAACAAATGGTGCTGGGTGAACTGGTTAGCAACCTGTAGAAGACTGAAATTGGACCCACACCTTTCACCTTCAACTAATACAGACTCTCACTGGATTAAAGATTTAAACTTAAGACATGAAACTATCAAAATATTAGAAGAAAAGTGCACGGAAAACTCGTGAAGGAATTGTCCTGGTGAATATTTTATGAGGAGGACCCCCTGCGAATTGAAGCAGTATCAACAATACACTACTGGGACCTGTT
>CAUYON010123601.1:0-18925 GCA_963573935.1 Arctocebus calabarensis | reverse complement strand
TTCAACATCTTCTTCATGCCTGAATTCAATTTAAACTTACTTATATTAGTCTGCTGTTTCTCTCCTGTTTAGTATTTTCCTACAATATAGCTCCAGTGAAGAAAACTTACTTCAGTTTGAAAGCTGAACCATTTATTGACATCCAGGGATGACCACTGCTCTGACGAAAGACTCCAGCCCAGGAATACCGTAACAGGTTGCTCAGAAATTTCTATAGGAACATAAATATTTTATAATGTGTATGATGCAGTGGTACATTTCAAAACTATTGAAATCGAAGCATGCATGGGGAAAGGCTTAAGGGAAGAGTCATATCTTGATGTGCTTGCATTGCTAGTAATATTGATTTCATAAGTTGGAAACTAATACTCAATTATTAATGGTTAGTAGATTAGGCATATTATTAGGAATAGGGAACAAAGTCTAGATAAAGGGAGACAGTTATGAGTGTTTCAATTCAGGCTGATTTTTCTGGGTTCTAAGCACACAGTGCAAGATCCTGTCACTTTAATATATTTCCAGCCTGGCGTGTTGTACATCCCCCCTCCCCTTACAACTGCAGCACAGCAGCTGGTTGAAGACTTTGAAGCTGCTTTCTCCCAGGGCAAGGTTGTGTGCTCTGAGGGAGTGGTTTTTGGGAATTAAGAATGTGAATTCTTTAACCTTTGTCCAACTCAGGAAGACTTGCTCTAGACCAGATAAGGAGAAGAAAGATCTCCTTTCTTCTGTCACCTGGATTGGGCAGGAGGAATCTATATGTTTGGACACAAGGCTGTCAGAATATTAAAACATCACATCTGTATGTCTTGGCACCTCTAGCTTGGTGGCTAGGGCCCCAGTCACATGCACCGGAGCTGGTGGGCTTGAATTCAGCCCGAGCCTGCCAAACAACAATGACAACTACAACCAAAAATGGCTGGGCATAGTGACGAGGGCCTGTAGTCCCAGATACTTGGGAGGCTGAGGCAAGAAAATCGCTTAAGCCCAAGTGTTTGAGGTTGCTGTGAGCTGTGACGCCACAGCACTATACCGAGGGGAACATAATAAGACTCTGTCTCAAGAAAAACAAACAAAAGACATCACATCTGTGCTGTGTGACTGTGGGCCAGCTAGGATTTGGTCCTTGAGTCCAGCTCTTATTGGTTTCCTTGTTAAGACTTGTTTACTTTGAAGACTATTATACTTTGAAGCAGTAAAAAATAGTAAGTAACTCCTTGCAATTAATGTAATCAGCTGTAGAGATAGTCTAGTTAGTAGGAAGCAAGTGCAGACAGAACTTTGGCGGGACTGTTTGCCTTGCTTTCTTGAGTTTTATGACTAACACTGATGTATGAAATAAATACAGAGCCAGCCTGACACTCGGGCGGCATACTGGAAGCCTCACTAAGAAGTGTGTGCCGCCTCCTGAGTCCCGCTGCTCTTAAAGCTAACTCTTGGTCTGTGTCTATTATTTCTCTATACTAATATTCTGTAACCCTTACTAATAATTTTCTTTGGTCTCCTCGCACCACCAGGCCACAAAGAAGTAAACCCACTGTGTGTCCTGGCTGGTCCACAACAAGAAAAGAGTAGAGTTGTCTTACCACAACAAATAAGTAAGTAAGGTGATGGATGTGTTAATCAGTTCCAAGTAAGCATTTCACGTTGTATATCAAATCAGTACACTGAGCCCCATAAATGCATCAATGTACACAGTTATGATTTAATTTAAAAAATTTTAAAAAGGATTTTACAAAATTTAAAAAATGCAGGTACTATGTTCTTTCATTAGATCTACAATTGCCAAAACAAAATTAGTTATTTAAGCAATATTAAAGTTGAAAACCACTTCATATATTACTAAAAACTTTCACAAACATGGGTAATTCTGGCTTAAAATGAATTCTTAAACATTTATACTCAGTAATTTTATTATTCTTGTTGTATTAATTTTGAAAATTATGACTGATGTAATTTAATAGGAAATCATGCATGCAAAACAAATGCAGCATAAATTTAAATAAATTTCCAGGCACTGTGTGTACATTTCTTCTGATGCTCATACTAACTTAAAGCACATTTCTACTATGTTTCTCAGAGTTTGGGGTCTTGAAGGGAATTGAAAGGGTTTCCATTAAGAAAATAAGAGATTTGGAAGCCAAAAATACTGGTTCGTGCACACCACAGCATTCTTTAACTAGCTAAACCCCCACTGTTGTCTTTCTGGTGGTCCCCAGTGTCTACCAGTGGCCCCCAAACAGGTGCTACTCTCTACTAAATGCAACTATGAGCTCTGAAATTTATGAAAAACTCAAGCAAAGGAGACTGAAAGGAGTAAGGAGAAGGTGGAATGGTTTCTGACTGCAGGATAAGGGAACAACACAGTGTCTGGACATATTACCCAACAGAAGAATGTGACTTTGCCGTGCTGTTTCCCAGGACTCAACCCCGCAATGAAAGGTGCCTCAGTGAGCTCATGTCTTCTCTGTATTTAGAGGGATCCTACCAGCACCACCAGCAAGGGAGATCTAACAGCAGACCTCGTAATAAGTAGCTAGAGGAAGAGCTTCTGCTCTGCCACCCAGAGACACCAGAGTAGATGTGGCTGAGGGGACCAACAAATTACTCCCATGACTACAAGTACCCCATCTAGGATGCCTCTGTATCCCTGAGAAATGAGACTCACATCGCCCATCCAGACACACCAGATAGAATGGATTTTAAAATGTTATATATGCATACTACTGTAGTGAAAGTTAACAAACCCCGTTTCACTGCATTAATATGGGTGAAGTGCACGCATGTCACACAGGGTAAAGGAGACAGACATGAAAGTGCATAGTGTCACTTATGAAAATTCAAACACTAGTAAAGTTTGTAATATTAACATTCAGGACAGAGGTTTGAGAAGGAGGGAGAAGTGATGAGACCATTCACATGAGAGGGCTACTGGGACTAGAAACCTCTATTTTGTTATTTGATGTGTATCATAGGAGTCTATTTGCCCATTCATGATGTGTTTATATATAGTACAATTAAATGGAATAATTTAATTTTGAATAAAAGCATTTACAAAAGCATCTTTTTCCATGAGCAACAAAAACTGGTAATACTTCAATATACATTACCTTATGAATAGAAATAAACAACGCGTGGTGAAGTCACACAACAGAATAATGTATAGACCTATGAATAATCTAAAATATGTACAAGAATATGATGAATTATACAAATATAATATTAACTAAAATAACCTTCTAAAATGTGTAAAACATTTAACATCTTACCCTTTCTTCTTCACTATCTATGTAAAGCAGAGTGGAGTTCTTGGAAGCACAGGCCATCAAACTCTCATTCCAGGTTTTTAATTCCTTACCAACGTGGTAACAATTGGTGGAATATGTGAACCAGTCCTCTGGACAATGACCACAAGGATATGCTGAGGAAAAATTATGAATTACTATCTCTACAATTTGATTTTTTAAAAAAGATTATTAGTTTACACATTTTCAAAGGTATAAAAATGTGTGTACCTGTCTTTACATCCCTATAGGCTGGTAAATATTTTAAAGAAAAGCACTCATACATATGCACAGAAAAGCATCAGCCTTTCATCCCCTAAACATATTGTCATATAAAGAAACACATCAAACAAAAACCCACTCTTCAACTATCTGAAAAATCACTGACAAAACTACTTTTCTTAGAAAAATAAAAATGATTGAACTGTTTCCAAATGGTAGCAGTAGCAATCTGAGTCAAATAGCAAAAAGAGGGTATAGTGATTTCAAATGAGTAATTTATACTTATTATTGAAGATAAGAGAATGCCCCCTATTACTTTTATCTCTGGATATTTATTATTCAATATTTCATTAGCCTTAAAAATATCTATGATCATTTTTGCATAGCCAAAGGTCAAAAAAATATATAAAATGACTAACATCAGTACCTTTCTGAGTTCCTATAGTCTGCGAAGAATTGCTCTGCCTCTGTGCTATCGTAGCTAGAAAAATTAGAGTAATCCTTATTAAAAATTAGTGCCTAAATAAGACACAATAATTTTAGTATTTGATATTTGGTATTTTGCTTAGAATTATCAGTGGTAAAACTGATTTTAGCCAGAAAAAATGAATAAGACTAAAGAAGATTTGAGAGGAAAAATCTTTCACAGCCTAGAAAACCAAACTTACCACTTCTGTGTACTTCATATATTGTGATACTGGAATTATTTGATTTAATCAATTATTTGATTTCAAATATTAATTTCTATTTCTCAGTAAGCTTTTCAGACTCCTAAAATAGGTCTGTGTTATGAAATTTTAATATACACATATAATTAAAAGCAAAGACTTTCTGCAATTATTATTCTATTTATACTTTGAAAAATTCTGAATAATCTTTCCTCACTTAGTCCAAAATATACTTAAAAATGAGAATCGTATGGCTTGATTTTATGCAATCTTCAGAGGTACTAACAATAATTCTTCCAAAACTAAACTTACTTACAGGAAATGACAAGTATGGTTACCATAGTGAACAGTAAGACAAGAGAGATGATTCCCAGGATCCCAGCAATGAGCTTCTCTGGGGGGAATGGTAAACCTGCGGGGAGAGAAACGGAAACACTGAGAAAGGAGAGATGGAGGCAGTTTGTTAGAATTAATACAAGAGACACAGGAGACCCCAGATATACAGAGAATCACCAACCCCCCACCTACCATAGGAATCTTTCTCTCAGAATATACCACTGCATTTTCAGTAAATGTATTGCCCCATGAGTTGTTGGACAAAGACTACAGATTTCAACAACATGTGAGTAAAATTTGTCTGTGTATTTCATATTAAAATAGTATATGCCAACTCAGAACTCTGATCTTTAGGAATAAAACAATGTGAGCATGCCCTGCTCTCTCCCCACAACCCTGCACCACAACTGCCCATCCTGGAACAGTTGAATTGAGGAGCTATTAAGAGCTTTACCTTTGCAGTGGTTAGATTTGCCATCCCCCTGAGACTCCTGAGCTGCTCTTTGAAGGTTTAGTTCCACATAGGTTATTTCTTGTTCTTGTTCTGAAATGGAGCTTTTAGTGCCCTTAGGTTTTCTTTGCTGCTTCCTTGGGTTTTGAGGAAGATTCAGTTCAGAATATTGAACTGAATCTCTTTGGTTTTCCATCTCTGCAGCTGTGGGATGTCGGGGACTGTGCTCTATGATACCTGGTCTTAAGAAAGTAGTAAAGGGTTTATATAAGGACAAGATCCCTAGTGCAGTCAGAAAGGATGAGGTGGAGAGTGGGAATTGGTTCTCATTTTGCTTTGAAGAATCTAAAGTTCTCAGTCTAATTTTCTTAAAGCTTGCCCAATTTATTTAAGATAATTTTTTGTTGTTGATGTTGCAGTTTGGCTGGGACTGGGCTTAAACCACCACCCTCGGCATATGGGCTGGTGCCATACTCCCTGAGCCACAGGCACCACCCTAAGATGAAATATTTTTTATAAGATTTTCTACATTTTTCCAACATTGCTGTTGGAATAATGAAAAGCAAAAGTAGCAAATAATAAAGAACTCCATAAATGTATACATATTTTTAAAAATCTGATCAGAAGATATATTTTTACATTAATACAATATCTGTATCAAAAATTTAAATGTTTCATTAAAAATAATGTGCATGTATTAAAAAATATATACACTAGTTGAAAATCAAATTTTGAAAGCCAATAATGGTTAAAGACTGAGTGATCTTAAAATGGAGGATAGGAAAGTTGGCATATCTTTTAGCCTGTGCACTAAACTACTTTTATTTTGTGCTTTACACTTATTTATTAAAATGGACTCAGTGATATTAAGTGGGTGTTCGTTTGAATAACAGAAGGGTTTTGAAAAATCATTAACTTAAACACTATTAGAAAGACTACAAAATATCTTAAGTCTTATTTACAGAAGATTTGGCAGTTAATTTAATTGTTAAAATATAAAAGTATAAATAAAAAATGAATGCGATCTATGGAAGAACACTTTTATTTCAGACTTCCAGAAAGTTATTATGTTCATCAGTGTCAACAAAGGACACATTAGTTGTTTGAGTATTTTCATTAATTCATATAGTTTAATGTAATACTTTAGTCACTGGGCTCTGGAGTCCTTGAGATCTAGAATTAAATTTGGCTTTGCAATTCACACCTTGTGACCATTAAGATGTTACTTAGTATCTAATAACCTAGCCTGGTAATCTAAAATAGGAATAAGATCATACAAAATATAATGTAAGTAAAACATCTACCACTCAACCTGGTACCTAGAGTTCTCTGTAAAAAATAGCTATGTAGTTATTTTATTCACGATTGCTATTTTATTGTTTCTGATTCATGGCAGTAAATGCATGGAAAATAAATCATTACACAAACTGCTTATATCAGTCTGGTACATTGCTCTGCAATATTTGATTAATCTTTTGACATCTTTCAATTGAATATTAACTAAGTTCAGCACTTTATATAATTTACTTTATCTTTATTTTAATTAAAAATAAAATGTTCTTTGTTTTAATACAAGTCGCTGAAGAATGTTCAGCTTTCATCATTAAAGTATTTCCTTTTAGTAATCTTTTATGGTAGGCAAGCTAAGCATGAATTATGTTATTATTCAGTGTCAAACAATGTAATGATTGCTAATCCAAAGTTAACTGTTCACTGTGATGATGTTTAGGAGCTTCCCTTAAATGATGTTTGCTAACTAGCCCACATATATATCTTGATGATGTTTCCACAGGAACTAAGGCAGAGAAATGAAGATGATAAGGTTAGCAATTTGCAAACTTGGGAAATCCTCCAACATATTTCTTATGTTAGATTTTTAGCCTAAATTATTCAAATAAGAAAATTGATTTCTACTCTGATTTTATTGCATATTATTTTCCTCACTTGCATCGCACCTGGTACTTGGAACCTTCCACTTAAATAAGGAGGGCTGGTTGAGAGATAGAAGGTACAACACTTACCTTCTGCGTCCTTAAGGTCACGCATCCTTTAGTACAGAGCCCAGGTTGCTCTCAGAAAAGGCCCCAGGCAGCTGAGAAATAAAAGGTGAAATGTAAAGGCATCAGTTCTGGACAAGAACAAACAATGTCTGTGATCTTCACAGAGTGCCCTGCAAAGGCTCAGGGTGCCGCAAGAGTGGAAAAAGTAGATTTCTCATCATTGTGTCACTTAAATTCTACACAGGAAATTCTCACATAACGGGCTAATTTGAAATCAGTTTATCTCATCAGACACCTCCCAAAACAGGAGACACTGGGCTCTGACTGCAGGGACAAAGTAGAACTCTGAAGTGTCCTTTAGTTTGTCCATTATAAGTGACTCTGAGAAGCTGTGTTCTACAAGATACGGGGGAAGCCACTTGACCATTGATGTGGGTCCCTTTTTTTCATCTCAATCACGAATATGCCAGCTTAGCTTTAAGTGTGCCTTAGATGGCTAAGACTCCCTTTTAGACTAGGTTGATAAATCTTAACATATTTCTTTCCATATTCTTGTCATGTTACTTCTATTCACATGAAAAAGAACTCTAAAACTCATAGTAACATTATCAGCTGATAATTACTGATATTTGTCATTAATTATACTGAGAAATTACTATAGTTTTAATTTATTATAGAGGACACAAAATCCATCATTGCCAACCTTGTCTTCATTTCTCTATCTTAATTCTTACATTTTTCATTTAATTTTATTTTTAAAATATGACAAAAATACATATTTCTGAGAAAGGTAAAACATTACTCAATTTTTAAATACATCAGCAAGCCAGGGATTAAAATTATTAAATAACTATTCATTATAGTGTTCATTGATTCATTCTCTAGCATGACTAATTATCTCTATTTTAATAGGATTATTTGTGTGATTAAAGCCTGAGTCAAACTAAGTGGAGGGGAGATATTTTAAAATTTTAAAATATGAGGGCAGTTTGAAAAGTATCTAGCTACATACTATGAAAGATAGTATTAACAATGGCTAGATACTTTGCTGGCAGGCCTTGTATTTCCCCTACTTAAATAATAAGACATTTAACACTGATCTCCAAACAAGACAAGGATACTACATGCAAGGAAACTACTAACCAATATCTACAATGAATATTGGTGTAAACATCCTCAAAAAAATACTAGAAAATAGAATTCAATGGCATATTTAAAGAATAAAACATCATGACTTAGGGGGATTTATTTCTGAAATACCACGACATTGGGATATATGTAAGTTAGTACATGCAATGTACCCTTAATTAAAAAAAACAGATAAAACTACAAGATTATCTTGGGCAATGTAGAAAAAAGCATTAAAAAAATTCAAAACTCTTTCATGATATACAGGGTAAAGAACGCGAAGATGGAGACAAGAGAGATTCAAAGATATTGGACTTGAAAATTAAGGTGACTCACCCACAAGCCAAAGAATGCTACAGTCACCAGGCACTGGAAGAAACAAGGAGAGGATTCTCCCCTAGACCTTCTGAAAGGAGTATGGTCCTTATGAGACCTTCATTTCAGTCTGGTGATACTTATTTTGTACTTCCAACCATCAGAATCGTGAATGAATAATCCATTATACTCCTAGCTTGTTATGTACATGGGGTAATTCTCAGAGACAAGACTGACTCACTTACCTAGGACAAGTTAGGATGATTGAAAAAAATCTTGAACTGGTTTGCAGATAGATCTATACAAATTACTGACCCTGTTTTTAGACGTTCCTCTGCTGTGCTAGAGATGACCTGCAAGAAAGTGGGAAAAAAAGAAAAAGTGAAGCCAATGGTGGAACTCCAGGAAGCCCATCTGTTTTTCACTGTGTTTAATGTCAGGGACAATGGGTTGCGGGCTAATCAGTCTTGATAAAATGGCAATAAGTTGGCTAGGCCTCTCAGAATAAGAAAAGAAATGAAGAAATATTTATGTCCTACACAAATACCCAGCAGAGTATATGGACTGCGGAAGAAACTGAATAAGCAGCTGACAGGACGACCATGCAGTCTTTTGGAGTCCACTAGGGAACAAGGATTCAAGGAAAGGTTGTTCTGAAAGATACAAAATATGATTAATTTATCCAAAGATGCTCACTTTTACTATAGTTAAGAAAGGTTTTTATTATATAAAAGCATATCATTTCAAATGTAACAAGACTAGTATACATTTTTAAAAACATGAACATTATAATGTCAGCAAAGGACTAGATTAAAGAGGGACTTATGTACCAATGATTCCAAGCCCAATACAGCTATGGCATAACACAAAAGTACAAGTGACTACATTTGTACCAATTCTTTCTCAGTATCTGTCTTCGGAGGATGAGAATTCAGCTTCACCCAGGTAGCTTGGCTCTTTAGCCAGGTTTTGGCTTGTTAGCAAAGGTGATAGCAACTATTTCCAAATCCAATCTAATTGTTTCAAACAAGACTCACAGGAACCTTGTAGAAAAATATAAGCATCCTAGGTAAACTTACTATCTAATTGACATAAAGTTTATTTTATCACTGAAACAATCTACTATTAGATGAATTCTTTCATCAAAGAGGGGAAAACTCATCCTGTTCAGGAATTAATAATATAATCTGTATTTGAAAAATAACCAAGTATCTCCAAATTTGCCAACCTACCATCTTCTTTTTAACTTAACCAGAGCATATTTCCATACGCATAACATGCACACAAACAAACATATGTACAGAGGTGCACACAAATAGAATATCTGTATTTATGAGAAAATACCAATAAACCACTAAAAATGAAGAAGGGAGATATACAATTATTCACAAAGTCTAATAAAAACATGAAATCTTGATTTAGAAATTCATGAGTGAAAATTAAAATAATGGAACAATTTTCACTTATGACAACACTAAATATTTTAAACAATTGATAAGCTTTTGAATTGGCAAATTAATGTGAATAGAAAATTACTTATCTACATTTATTAAAACAAAATATGCAGAATTTTCATTTTCCTTTTTAAATAATTTCTGCTGTGTAAGTTCTAAGAACATGTTCAAAGTTATGCAGCACAGGGGTTTATCCTGTTTTACTTTTCTCTAATGGAAATATCGGGAAAACAAAATAAAATAATGAGATTAGCAATTCAAATAATCATGATTAAGAAATAGAGCATCCGGGCGGCCCCTGTGACTCAGTAAGGCGCAGGCCCCATATATCGAAGGTGGTGGGTTTGAACCTTGATCCAGCCAAACTGCAACAAAAAAAATAGCCAGGTGTTGTGGCAGGCGCCTGTAGTCCCAGCTACTCGGGAGGCTGAGGCAAGAGAATCGCCTAAGTCCAGGAGTTGGAAGTTGCTATGAGCTGTGTGACGCCACGGCACTCTACCAAAGGTAAGAAAGTGAGACTCTGTCTCTAAAAAAAAAAAAAAGAAAGTAAGAAATAGAGCATCGGTAATTATTTAATATAACAAATGTTCTTAATATGTACAGCAAAACAATAGATTGTAACATTCTGTGTCTGCATTGGTTATATATGAATAGCATTTCAAAAGATTTGTATTAGTTTCTGTTTTATTAAAAATTAAAGTCTATGTTAAAAGCATCTTAAAGGTAAAATTTTCAATGTTTAAAAATATTGAATGACAACCAAATTTATATTGAATATGTTTCCTATATACATAATTATTTCCAGAGAGTTAATTTTCAAGAAAAAACTAAAACAAAATATGAAAATAATTAAGGATTTTTATATTTGTACAATTGTTTTTTGAAAGTGTTTGGCCAATTCATAAATCCACCAGTAGAGTTGTTGATTAATTTAATGTTACCTGAAATTATCAGTTCTTACAGTCCAAATATCCAGAATAATTAAATTCTTTTTGTAGCAGGAGGAGAATGAAAATTGCCATTGTTATTAAGAATGCAAAGCAGAATTAGCCTGGTGATCGTATCACATGGAAAACCAATTCAAAATTGCAGCTTTACATTTAAGTTAAACCAAAATGTTAAATTTAAACAATAGGACAATGAAAGAACTAAAAGAAAGTATGGGTTAATAATTACAACTTTCTAACTACACAATGATGTGGAAAAATTTTGTTTGAACTATAGGTAAACCATTGTAATTGTTAATAAAACTGTTTTTATCACCATGTTAGACCTAAGCATGTTAAATAACTTTATTTCATCACTAATCAAAGAAATAAAAAAGAATATTGATATTTTACCTATAAAATCAGTAAATATTAAATAAAATATAATTGTAAACTAAAATAATGAAATTTTACTGGTAAGTAGATACTTGAAAACCAAATGTAATTACATATATTTGGATGATGTGTGGGAAAAGAAAACAGCCATCATTCACAGAAGCTTCTCCTAATCTATGACTCTAGATCACTTTATTGGAAAGAAATTTATCACTATATATGTTAAAACCCCAAACATTTATGAACCTACTGCTCTCACAGTTCAAGATAGTGAAAAAATAATTCTGTTTTAAGTAGGTTGATTTGGAAGAAGCACCTAGATGGTTGGTAAAATAAAACAAGAAAAAAAAAATTTTTTAAAATTTTAAAAAACCCAGAAGATATCAGAACCCCCCCCAAAAAACCAAAAAGAATAGCTGAATTGAAGCTTCATGTCCAGTTTATAAAAGGACATCTCATACATTTAAAGACATTGCTTTCACTCTCAGTTAAGATTAAGTATATTCTTAAATTAACATCCAGGAATCATTTCTCTAGTAACTTTTTGAAAGAAGCAAATAGCAAATAAAAATACAATTAAAAATTTCATAGAAAAATCCTAATTGTAAAACAATATAAAATTATTTCAGCATAGAGTTAGTTTATTGTACAGATTAATATCTGAGAACCTACCGAAGAAACATTTACAAAATCTAGTAATGATATTAAAATACTTTGTTAATGAGAGTCTGTGAAAAACTACAAAGGAAGCTCTCATGTAAATGCTGATTTGTAGTTTTTCCTACACAAACTATCCATTGAGGCTTCTAGTGTTGCCATGACTTTTGGTACTCTGAAAGATACTTCACAAATCATAGATATTTCAACCAAAAATGAGAAGAATATTAAATTTACGTATTACTTAATGAGAACTTCCCAATATTAAGTCTGAGGCTTTAAAGGAAAAAAAACAAAACAAAACAAACAAAAAAATACAACCAACTTGGGTATTGTGTTAAAGATTACATTGAAAAACATAGAAAAGTATATTGATTTGTTAGAATAGAAATTATATTTTTAGGCTCGGCACCTTGGCTCAATGGGCTAAGGCACCAGCCACAAAAGCCTGAGCTGGAAGGTTCGAATCCAGCCCGGCCCACCAAACAACAAGGACGGCTGCAACCAAAAAATGGCCGGGCCTCGTGGCGGGCGCCTGTAGTACCAGCTACTTGAGAGGGGGAGGCAGGAGACTTGCTTGAGCCCAGGAGTTGGAGGTTGCTGTGAGCTGTGATGCTACGCACTTTACCCAGGGTGACAGCTTGAGGCTCTGTCTCAAAAAAAAAAAAAAAAAAGAAAGAAAGAAAGAAAAGAAATTATATTTTTAGCCTTACCAGTAAATTATAAGTAATAATCCTTGCCCAGAGCCTATATCAGAACCCATTGTAGAATGTTTCCATTTTGTTTAGTATAGCCTACTGTAGTCTAATGTAGTCTGGTTTGCCACAGTAATAAATTATATAACATATAATTTGAGAGACTTCACTGGACATCAGCTTGTGAGTAGTAAAGAAACTTCCTTACGATCTCAGATAAACTTTCGATGACTCAGAACCTTACTATTGACTTCATTCTCTAGCCTCCTCACATATTTTTCTTATAAATTAACTATATTGTCCCATTGCAGTTCATTTCCCCTTATTGTTGCAGTGAACACCCAGAAGTTTCTCCATTCATCAATGACAGTGAATCAATTACAAGCCTTCCCCCATCACTGTCACCCCTTGGCTGTTGAGTCTCCACCCTCCACCTTCAGGTCTTTTCCACTCTGCCTTAGCCAATCACTCCCACAGGAAAGCTTAGTCTTTGTCACAAACTTTAAGGTATTTTTTTACTTTTCTTTGACAAATACTAAGAAAATTATATAATGGAAACAAACACTAAAAACAATGGATTTGGCTAGAAAAAAATATTTGTTACAAGTATAAAGTCAAATATGAGAACACATAGAGATCAATAAGGACAGATTGGCTGCGTGCAGTGGTTCACGCCTGGAATCCTAACATCCTGGGAGGCCAAGGTGAGTGGATTGCTTGAGCTCAGGAGCCTGAGCAAGATTGAGACCTCTGTACAAAAAAAAAAAAAAAAATTTGCTTAGCCCTTGTGGCTGGAGCCTGTCATCTCAACTGTAGGAAGACTGTCCCAGGTAGGGGTGGCTGAGACAAGAGAATCATTTGAGCCCAGGAGTTTGAGGTTGCTGTAGCTTTGCTCTGAGGGTGACAGAGTGACATTCTGTCTCAAAATAATAAACAAACAAACAAATAAACAAATATGAAAAGACAACATTTACCCCATCACCAATGGGCAAAAAGTATAAAGAAATGTGAAATATGAACAAAAGAAATCACAAATCAATTAAAAATGTGAAAAAAATGCTAATTTTTACTGATAGTGAGTAAATTAAATTTTAAAAACTAAAGATTATTCTTTTGGACTACTATATTAGTAAAGTTAATGCCCATTTATATAAAAAGAAAGACCTGTGCTAAGTTTGGCAAATGTGTCTTACTGGTAATTTACAAAGATTGGGGTATACTCGTTTGTAGATTTGTTCTCTATCTCAATCTCTTATGCTAAATACTGAAGTAATGCTTCTGGAGAGTCAAGATATATAAGAATCTTTTGAGATGTGACTGACCTCCTTCAAAGGGGGAAGGCTTAATATATTATGTGTTACATGCTGGAAAATATTATAATCATTAAAAGCAGAAAAGATATTGTACATGCAATGACATTGAGCAAATTTAAATATTTATATTCTTATGAAAGTATTATTTGTTTGACAATATACTTCATTCTGTGTTAATGAGATAGATATGATCAAGTTTATAGGGGGAAATCTTTCATTTATTAAAACCTTTAAAATTTGAAAAATATATATCCGACATAATATTATTTTATAATATTTTATTATATACAATATACCCATTATATGTAACACAGGATGAAGTCTGATAGTAATAGCATCAATTTCACCTGGAAGGTTAATTAGGAATCTTTCCAATTAAAGGCATCTCTGGTTCAGTGTGTATTCTGTATTATTTATTATTATTACTTTTAATATGCCATTTTATTTATAACTTTCATAAATTATTATACCCTTGTTGTAGATCTTAAATAAATTATTATAGCCTGTTGAGATAGTTAATTTTAGTTGTTAACCTGCATGAACTGGAGCATCTAGAAACCCAATGAAGCCTTGTTTGGGGTGTGTCTGTGAGAGCGTTTCCAGAGGAGTTTAGTGTGTGAGTCTGAGTGGACCAGGTGGGGAGATCTGCCCTTATTGTGGGTGGGCACCATCCAGTCTACCAGGGCCAAGACACAACGAAAAGAGAGAAAGGCAAATGTGTCCTTCCCTCTCCTGGATCTGGGGGTACTCTTCCCTCCCCTTGGACATTGGAATGCAAAGCTCTCCAGTCTTTGGACTTCAGAACTTACTCCAGATCCATCCCAGTTCTCAGGCTTGTGGCCTTGTACTGAGAATTACTTCATCAGCTTTTCTGTTTCTTCCTCCTTTTTTTTTTTGAGACAGAGTCTCACTTTGTCACCCTTGGTAGAGTGCCGTGGCGTCACACAGCTCACAGCAACCTCCAACTCCTGGGCTCAAGTGATTCTTTTGCCTCAGCCTCCCAAGTAGCTGTAACCACAGGTGCCTGCCACAACACCCAGCTATTTTTAGAGATGGGGGTCTCACTCTGCTCAGATTGGGTCTTGAACTCGTGAGCTCAACAATTCACCCACATCAGCCTCCCAGAATGCTAGGATTCCAGGCATGAGCCACCGAACACGGCCCTAGCTTTCCTGTTTCTAAGGCCTTCGGACTTGGACTCACCCACAATACCAGTCTTTCAAGGTCTCCATCTTGCAAATGGCCTGGTCTGGGAGTTTCAGTCTTCATAATTGCCTGAAAAATTCCCTAACAAGCCCTCATTTCTATATACAATATGCAGAGGGTGCTAAAATATTTATACAAATTTTAAGCAAGGAAAAAAGCTGTATTAAAATTGTGATACTCTAGCTGGGCGTTGTGGTGGGCGCCTGTAGACCCAGCTATTCCGGAGGCTTAGGCAAGAAAATCACCTAAGCCCAAGGGTTGGAGGTTGCTGTGAGCTGTGTGACGCCACCGCACTCTACCAAGGGCGATAAAGTGAAACTCTGTCTTTACAAAAAAAAAAAAAAAAAATTGTAATACTCAATTCATGTTTGACTTCTGCAATTATAAGAGAGAAACAAGACACCATATACAAGATAACAAATGTTATGAGTATATACTGAGTTGTACGATTGCAATATAGTTTTTTCCTTGCTTAAAATCTGTACACATTTTTTTGGTACCCTCATATCCTGTTGCTTCTGTATCTCTGGAGAACCCTAACTAGTGTACTACCTTACGTCTGTGTTGTCAAAGTATAAGTAGAGGATTCAAACATGTTTTCAAACACAAATTATAAAATTAAAACAATAAACAATAAAAATAAATAAACAAAAATGAAATTTCTGAACATTAGTGCATCTTATATAAGTTTAATAAATTATATTTTTTTAAATATCTGAGACATCTCCCATCCCCATTTATAGCTCCTTTTAACATAATCATGTAACGTATTAAGTTATGTTTATGTAAATTATATAAATTTACGATGATGTAAATTAATATTCTTTATAAGTAAGGTACTTTATTTTTAAATAATCAAAATAGTTTTAGGGATGTTAATTATTATTTTATTTTTATAAACAAAAACTGTAGATACCAAATGCATAAAACTTGATCACTACAGCCTATCGCAAACCTATCCATCACTTTTCAAAGTGGCTTACCCCCCCTGTTTTTATTGTTATTACTTTTTCTGATTAAAAACACTTAACATAAGGCTTACCCTATTAGTAAGTTTTTAACAACAAATACAGTATTGTAAACTGTACTCACTAGGCTTTACAGTAGATTTCTGGGACCTATTAATCTTATATTAAAAAAACTGTGCCCTTGACTAAAACTCCCTGTTTTCCCTCCACCCACCCTCCCACTTGCTGCTTCTGTAAGTTTGACTGTTGTAAATTCATCATGGAAATGGTATCCTGCCGTGTTTGTCCTTCCTCACCAGCTTAATACATGTAACATAATGTTCTGTAGGTTCATCTACTTGTTTGTAAAGGACAGGATTTGTGTTTTATTATCGCTGAATAAATTACACTGGATTGCAGGTATAGACCATATTTTCTTTATCCATTCTTCTATCAATTCCTTCCAGGTCATAGCTACTGTGAATATTCTGCAAGGAGCACAGGAGTTCAGGTCTCTTTGAGATCTTGATTTTAGTTCCTTTGAAACTAAAGGACGACTTTAGTCTGATGATATGTTAATTCTATAATTAGTTTTTCATGAATCTTCACACTGTTTTCTATAGAAGCTTCACAAATGTACATTCATTCCAAAAGTTTACAAGTGCCTTTTTTTTTTTTAACCACATCCTTGAAAACACTTGTCTTTTGTTTTTTAGAGGTTATTTTAGGTGTGGGGGATTTTTTAATAATATACCATCTAACAATTGTAAGATGATGTCTCACTGAGGTTTTGGTTTTCATTTCCCCTGTGATTAATGATGTTGACAACTCTTTCATATATTTTTGACCATTTGGATGTATTTCCTGGAAAATAATTCAATCAAGTAATTAGCTCATTTTCCTTGAAATTGCGTTATCAGTTTGTTTGCTATTAAGTTGTAACTGTTATTTATATATTTTGGATATTAGCTCTATCAAATATATGGTCTATAAATATTTCTCCTACTTTGTAGGTTGGTTTTCTTTTGTTGTTTGTTTCCTAGCTGTGCAGAAGCTTCTTAATTTTATGTAATTTCACTGTGTATTTTTACTGTTGTTTTCTGTGATTTTGGTGTCACATCCAAGAAATTCCCAAGGCTAATGTTCAGAAATTTTCTTGCTATATTTTCTTCTTGGAGTCTGAGGAGTTCAGGTCTGACAATTAAGAATTTTGTCATTTGGAGCTGATTTTTTTTTGTAGTGTCAGATAATTATTCAGTTCTCTTCTGTTCTTTTTATATGTGGGAATCCAGTTTTCCCATCACTACTTATTAAAGATGCTTTACTTATTTTCTTTATTGTATATTCTTAGCATTCTTATTGAAGATTAGTTAACCAGCAATGTGTGTCTTTTCTTGGGCTTTCTACTGTTCCATTAGTCTATATGTCTTTTTAATCCTGTGCCAAACTATTTTCACTATTCTAGTATATATTCAAATCAGAAAATATGATGCCTCCAGCTTTGCAATTCTTGCTCAAAATTGCTTTGGCTATGCAGTATATTTGTAGATTCATATGAATTTTAGAAATATATTTTCTATTTCTGTAAAAATGACATTGAGATTTTGAGAGAGATTGAACTTGTAGAACCAGCTCAATTTTGTCAGTGTTTTTTCCGTGTTGTTTTCCGTCCTCTATTTCATTTATTTCTGTCCTAATCTTTATTATTTCTTTCCTTTACCTAACTTTAAGATTTTTTTCTTCTATTTCTACTTACTTTATATAATGTTTACCTGTTTATGTGAATTTTTTTCTTTTTCTTACTAGAAGCATTTATGGCTACACAATTCCTTTTTAGTACTGATCTGACTGTATCCCACAAGTTTTGGTATATTGTTCTTTATTATTTGGAAATATTTTCTGATTTCCCTTTGCCTTCCACTTTCCCAGTGTTTACTCCACAGTATGACGTCTAATTTCCATGTGTTTGTGAATTTTTCCATTTTCCTTTTTTTAAATGAATTCTAGTTTCATCCTATTGTTGTCAAAAAAGAATATTAAAATGATTTCAATCTTCTTAAGTTTATAAGACTTCTTTTGTGACCTAGCATGTGATTTATCTTGGAATGCTGCAAGTGCACTTCAGAAGTGCACTGTTGGGAGGAGCTTCTATATATCTCTGCTAGGTCCATTTGGTTTATAGTATTAAGTCTTTGTTTTCCTATTTATATTCTGTCTAGTTTATCTATCTACTGTTCATAGTGGGGTGTTGAAGTCTCCTGATATAATTGTAATTTGATCTGTTTCTTCCTTCATATTTGTCAATGTTCATTTTATTTGTTTAAGTGTTCTAAGGTTGGGTGCATATACATTAATAGTTGCTATAACATCCTATTTAATTGGACATTTTATTACTATGTAATGACCCTCTTTATTTTTGTGACTGTGATTGACTTAAAGTCTATTTTCTCTGGTGTAAATGTAGCTATTCTTGCTCTCTTTTGGTTGATATTGCATGGAACATATTTTTCAACACTTTCACTTTCAGTATATGTGTGTCATTCAACCTAAAGTGCCTCTCTTGTGGATATCATGTAGTTCAATCTTTTTTGTTTTACCTTATTCTTTCAGTCATCCAATGTCTTTTGGCCAGTGAGTATAATCCATTTGCATTTAAAGTAACTATTGACATTCTGCTAATTGTTGAGGGGTTTTGTTGCTCTTTGTGTATTTTTTTGTTTCTCTCTTTCTGTCCAGCTATCTTCTTTGTGATTTCATGATTGATAATGATATGCTTTGATTATATTTTCTTTTTTTTTTGTATGTGTTTAATATGGGTTTTTCCCCTTGCTTTTTATTAAGGCTAAATAAAACTTCTTATAATAATAGTCTTTTTTGACCTGACAACATCTAGACATCAATTCCACACAAATTTCTACATTTTAGTCCCC
>CAUYON010123600.1:0-16891 GCA_963573935.1 Arctocebus calabarensis | reverse complement strand
TTCATATTAGGGCTGAGTACATTGGATACTTTTTCTTCCATTCTTGAGATACTTTGCTAAGAAGAATATGTTCCAGCTCCATCCATGTAAACACAAAAGAGGTAAAGTCTCCATCTTTCTTTAAGGCTGCATAGTATTCTGTATTTTTTCTTTTTATTGTGTTTCTTCTAATCCAAAATCAAGGCAAGTAGAGTTGCTTTCAGCTCTAGGACACTGATAATTCCCAACAAATGTCTGTTTGTAAAGATGTTCACAGTTACGATAAGGAACAATATTTAAGTGCATATTTTCTGCCTACATCATGTTTTTCAGTGTAGTTGTATAGAAAGACACAGAAACTAAAAAATCTAAAATAATTAATTTTTAAAATATGCCCTCAGAGCAGTACTTTTGGGGGTCAGCATACTCATTTCAACCCTGTGTCTGCAGCTTCACAGTCTAAATTAGACCTATTTGCGTTAGAAAATCAGAGACAAAATAAATTGGGCAGTCTTTTATTTTTATTTATTTTGGGACAGAGAAAGTGAATGAGAAGTAGAGATGGCTTCAGAGCCACTGTGCTGGTCCTTTAAGAGAATTGGTGTCAGTGCTCACTTTGATCAAAAGATGATCGCTTTAATCACCACTATTTGTTCAACATATTTTCTAAGGGACTTTGGCTTTTGAAAGTAAATTCAATTTTTGCCATCAGTTTGCCACCACTGCAGATGTAGTATTTTTCAATGTGACATAAATGTTTGCCACGCTTCCCAACCACATGAGCAGATGAGTGCCATGCAGTGTAGTTGAGCTGAAGCTGGTTCGTGTCGAGCCCTTTTCCTTTTATTCTAGTTAGGGTTGACTGGTCTACTGGTCCCACATTTATACATTCTGGAACACTGATTAATAAATAAGTAGGAAGTTTATTATCTCAGAAACAGAAACATAAATTGAACAATAAAGAAAATATACTTCTGTGTGGATGAACTTAGCTTCCATTTTAATCCAATTTGAGGTACCTGAAACATGTTAACTCTGTTTTCAACTGAATGCCTAAGCCTGATGGTATTCTTGATTGATACAGGTACAATAAATTGGAAAAACATTTTGGAGGGAAAAGCCTACAACATTTTACTTTTGTGTGTGTGTGTTTTAGGTACTGTTTTCTACTACTGTTCATCAATATGTATTTGTAATAGAATATCCATCCAAGGGGAAGTGTGCTGCAGTTGCAGTAGGCGGGATATGTATATTGATTGTAGATGGAAGTAGTAGGTGTTGAACTAGTTTCCAGTTTGAGATTTTGGAATTTGCTTCTTTATTGTTGTGACTATGTTTCACTAACATTTATTAAGCCAGGTACTATGTACTTTAATGTACTATTTTAATTATCCCAAATCTATAGATTGGGCATTATCCCCAATTTACAGATGGGAAAACTGAACCTCAGTGAGGTAAACATCTTGCCCAAAATTATACTGCTAATTGATGACTGGGTCAGGTTGTGTTTGGACCTTTTAAGTCTCCAAAGCCTATGCTTTTTGAACCATAGCACACTGCATTTAGTTTCTTAAGAGCTTAAGGAAGGAAAAAAAGAGAATGACCATAAATTACTTCTTTAGGAAGCAGTGATTCTACAGTAAATTGCTTCACTGGCCCTACATACATTCTCATAGATAGTGTAATCTCTCTTTTTTTTGTCTTCTTTCCAAGGCTAACATAAGGAATTAAAAAGACTCTTGTCAAGGGAAGAAAATGTTGCCCAGTAAAACAAAGAGTTCTGAAAAGGAGAGCCGATCAGAATTAGCAAAAAGTCTTAAAGAATAATTGTAAAGAAATTATTTTAATATTTTTGTTGCCAAATGTCCATTGGGCCGTGCTGCAAAATAAACTTTGGAAATTAGCCTACCAGGCTAAGGTACAGTATAAGTTTCATTAGCACATTTTTAATTCTATTGACCATTTCAAATATACTAAAGAGTAGTTTATGCCCAGGAATCAAATACCTTGAAAATATCTGACCCTAATCATTGGATTAGAAAGGTGCTTTACTAAATAGTATGATTTGATAATGTAAAGAGGACTCACTGTGAATATAGTTGTTTTAAAAACATACATCCTAAAGCCCCAAATAAATTTAATCATCATATCCACTTTATGCTATACCTTTTTGAGAGAGGTCCAGTTAGCTCCTTTGCATTTGTGCTTAGTTGTCCATTTTAGGGCATCTCTGTTGGAAAGAGAAGGAGAACAAGTGGGCATGCAGTGTGGAGAAGGTGAACAGATCTTAAAATATATCTGCCTCACAGTGAGGTAGAGGCCCAAGAGTATCTTGTGTTCTTGCCATCTTACTTTTCATCTCTGAAACAGACTCATCTGGAAGTGTTTCTCCTTGTCTGAATTGAGCTTTGTTCATTAATATTCACTTTTTCTATTAATTGATTAATTTCAGGAAGGTGAATATCCTTCTAACGGTTACAACTAAAACATGGTAGTCAACCTCAAAGATGATTTCTCAGTTTATCTAATTACTTCTATAATACCTTGCTTTAAAAGGAGGAATCCATTTGAAAGGGAACTTAGCTTCCACTGCAGTGTTTTACAGTGATTTCACAGCCCTGTCTGCATTTTGGTCATTCTCAAAAGATTCATTTAAGCCACCATTACCAGAGACTTTTCCAAATTACATTTCTCTAGTCCATCATGCTTCTTTTTACTCCAGAGCTCCCACATAAAAAGTGTAAGTTTTATTAACCTCTTTTAAATTTCCTTTTTAACTGCCAGATAGACAGCTAGCTTTCTTTTTTGTTTGGGGAGTCAAAACAGGTCACATTCTGCCCTAGAAGAATTTAAAAAACAAAAACCCATGTGGCAATTATAGGACTTCAAATTCAATAGAAAAATGTTCATTTCTAGTGAAACCATTTTTTATTTTAATTTGCATTTAATTCCTACATCTGTGGTGTCTCTAAATACATATGACTTTTGGCCCCACACAGAATTATTTTTGTGATAGTTCATCTTGTTTGGGTCATTATCTGAATACCAAAGTGTAGTTCATAAAAGATAAATTTTAGATGTCTTTTGGTTGGTATGACCAGTAAAACATTTCTGTGAAAGAAAAAAAAACCTAATTGCTTTTTAGGTTTTGAACTAAAATTGACTTTTATCATTATTTGACCTCTAACTGGTATCTTTCAGTTTTAGTCATTATTGCTGGTGTGAAACTAATGTAGGAAAATGAATTTGAAAAGTACTGACTCCTATATTTATCGGAAGTGGAGAATCTGAGCTTTTGAAATATGTTAGCAAATAGAAATTTGAGATTCTTGCCTACTTTTAGGGAACCTTGGCATGAAATTATTCTCTCAAATATTGATCTTGGCTGGAAATTAATTTCATGGCCACATAGTCATTCCTTAAGAGAGATTCTGGGTCAGCATTTTGTTCAAGTGGAGAGTAGGAAAGTTTGATGGAAAGGAGTGCTTTTTCTTCCTGTTATTTCCATCCCAACCATTTCCTTACCACCTCCTTTTTCTATCTCTTTTGGGCAGGGGTGTGTGTGTGTGTGTGGTGTGTCCTAAAGGCTGGCCGGAGGGGGGAGAAGGGCACCTTCCCTGTACTTAATAAACATTTGTTTCTGAAAAGAGACTACTAGCTAACAGAGTGAACTACATGGACGTTACTGCTTAATCTGATGCTCTTATACAATTAAGGGATTTGCTCTGTGCTCACCTGTAATCTTAGAACTGCTGAATTATGTACTGACACTGCAGGAAACAGCCCTGTTTGGCAAAGCACTACTACAAAGGTTCTCCATGTGGGCCTGTACATGGATAATTAAGTTTTAACAACAAAATTAGCAGAACAACTGGAAGTTCAGGAAGTTTAGATCCCCTCACTGAGTCCTCTCACCCCCCAGGAGTTGTCCTGTAGACTGCCCAAAAGATGAGCCTGGCAATGCTGCCTTACTAGTATCCTGAGTGGCTGTGCAGAAACACCTCCTCCAGATTAATTGATTGAGGGCGTAATATACCTCGTGTAAAAATGACTGTTAAAATGCTGCTGAGTAATTCTCAATTCTTCAAAGAATTGCCTTCTAACATTTGCTTCCAGTTACAAGCACCTATGATTTTTAAGAGACTTTGTATAAAATATATCATTTTTGCACAGAGAGCCAAGGTGTATTTGGTACTTTAGAGGTTTGTTTTTTTTTAAGTCATTTTTTCAATAATCTCTGTAGTGTTTTTGTTTCCTTTTATTTATATATAGTGGAGTAGAAGAGAGTTTTTTATTTATTCAAGTAGAAATAGCTGATTAAAAATTCAATTTTAGATCTATTGGTAGAGTGACCTGACTTTGGAAACCTGATAAATGCATTTCATTTGAAATATACTTTATTATGTCATAACTACAGGAAAAGTAGCAAATGGATTTTTTGTGACTTGCCATCTTAAAAGAGAATTTTTTATATAGTAAATTGACAGAAAAACTTAAAATATTTGTAAAAGTATTCTCAAAACTTACAATGTGAATGCAAGTATTTTGGTAATGACAGCTTTTTTTTTTTTAAAGGAGCCAATGTTATATGTGGTGAATTTTATGAAAGACTTTATGTCTCTGAAAATATTTCTTATAAATAATACTCAGCTTTTCATAGCAGGGATCTGAATGGATTTTTCCATGATGACTTAATGTGCAGAATTACAAAATGGTTAAAAAAAAAATAGAAGAAGAAAGGATCGCCTAAGAAAAGTATCACACACATCTGAGAATCTTTGGCCAAGCTAAAATCAGCCCACATTCTCGGCATTGCTTATGCCAGTGAGAATGGTCCCGTTTCCGGAGCCTCCTTATGACAGTATATTTTAGGGTCTGTGAATGTCCTCAGTCCCTTTTACACTAGAGGAATAAAGAAACAGGTTCAAGGTTTGGTAGTGTGGCATTGTGATCTGAGGGTAAGCAGTGACTAAACCAAAGAGGGTACTGCCGAGCGTGGACACAGAGATCTTTGCCCATTGTTATCTCGGATAAAATTGAGTTCTTGTTAATCTCAAGGGAAAATCAGCACCTACAGTAGAGGCTGAGGTCAGATTTTCAAGAACGGTGTTCTGTGGTTTAACAATGTTTTATATATATATATATAATTAAAAATTAAATCTGTTTTTCCCTCAAATAGAAGCAGACCCAAGTGACAAACTAATACATTCTTCAAGCAAAAATGGAGTTCAGAAAAAATACACAAAACCGAAAGAGTTGAGCTTTGTTCTACCTTCATTATATTTGAAAGGCCTGTTAGAATTGGTAATAATATAGAAGGTTTCATCTTATGCTTGAAGCTTTATTTTGTGAAGTTTTGGACAAGTGAATTAAAAGCTCTTGAAAAATAGTGTTTACAAAAGAAATAATAAGAGCTACCTCTGCTGTAATGCCACTACTGTTTACTGCTGTAGTGACTGTGTAAAGGGTTTTAAAAAAAAAAGTAAGACTTCTTATTTCAACACTAGAGAAAATATAAAGCCAACTTCCTCTTTGGAGTTTTCCCAGGAAACTACTTTATAAAGACAAATTTAAATCTTTCCGTTTTTCTGTCCTTGAAGGGGGTAAATATGATTGTGGTTTTATCCATTTTTATTGTAAATGAAACAGAGTTCAGACCGTCCGGCTGTGCGTCATTTGTTGGATGGCTGCCACAGACTAATGCAGACGTCCCACTGGGAGACCAGGGAAGAACTATACTTTGATTCACCAGATTGTGTTAAATAGTCCAGCTGTTGCGATTTGAAAGATAGTTACCTCAGAAGTGAAATAGAAATGAACTTGGCATTTATGCCTCAAACCATTTTTATACTGTTTGGCAATCAGCTTTTCAGAGGTAGCATTTTATAAAATAACTCTCACCACTTAAAAGTTTCATTCACTGTAATGTTCAAAATGTCCCACCTTTATATTATCAGTAAAATTAAGCTTGAGTGATATGCAGAATTTGCATGAAATAAGCATTTCCCCCTTCATTTCATGAGCTTTGATTGTATTCAATTGAGCTCAGAACCACTTCGATTAGGGCTCTTTTGGGCATTAGTTAATTTGAATTGCGGCTGAAATGTTAGCTAGAATGTTGTCGAATATAATTGAAACGTGGAAAGTTGATTTTGAAAGGAATTTCATTGAAGGCAAACAATGATGTGCTTTTTAAAAATTAGAATGCTGTGCTTTCATCTCTTGTGACATAGACTGAGAAATCACTGTGTCCCTTCATAAAGTTCAGCTTTGGCATAGCCACTTGTATTTGTTCTGATTCCTTTGGTCCCCGTATGATTTGGATTTGGTGTCAGGTCTTTTACCAGTAAGCGGCCCCACCTGCCCAGGACCCACATGTGTGCTCTCCTGCAGTTGGGGAGCAAGAGCAGCTTTCTAAAAGGGTACCCAAGTTGTATGTGGGCATCGTGTTTTATAGAGTGGCATAGATTAGTATATTTTTTCTTAGCTTTTGTTTTGCTTATTGCTTTTTGTCTTATAATGGCCTGGGAGCGCATGGTCTGAAATGACCCATGAAAAATATCTCTTCGAATGGATCATAAATGACTATTAGTATATTATGATAAAATAATATTGGACAGGAAATAAGATTCCGGAATTTTAGCCCTGTTTCTGCTCTTAACAAGGTGTGTGCTTGTGAGCAAATCATTTAACCTCCCTCTGCTTTGGAGGCTTCATCTGACAAATGAAGAGGTTAGACTAGCTCATGTCAGTGATCTCTTTCAGCCTGAACATCCCATGATTTTAGTCTCACTTATCACCTATAAAATTTAAGTTTCACTTGCAGATTTTATAGCATGCAAGAGAAAGGCTGCTGTTACTTTTTATAAGGGCTGACTTTTAATTTTTTGTGGTTATGTCCTTAGATGTTTCATGAAAGTAGAAAATGGAACAGAAAAATAGTATGTTACCATTCCTATTGAATTGTTGCATTTGAATTTCTGCCTTGGGGAGGTGCTTCAGATTTAACCCTCTGGAATTTACCCCTGTGGCTGCCAGAGCAAGAACACATCTCTGGTAGGGCTCTTTGGCTCTTCCCAGAGGATGGGAATGGAGAGAGAATGAGGCCTAGGAATAGGGGTTCTCATTCTGGAAGGAACCTTTTGTAGCTCCCTGGTTGCCAGGAATAGACCTAATGATGTCAAACCAGGAGGAGCTACAACCCACAGAGGGGAAATAGAGGTACCTTTCGAGGGATGGCCTTGATATTTACAGATCTGGAAGATGAGATGAAGTAAAGATTCGGAAAGAAATCAGGAAACCGGCCAGAATTAGCTTGTTGTATCACTTTAATGTTTCTTGGAGAGGATACCTTTGAGACAGTCTAGTGCTATGGAAAACAGGATGGGAGGACAGGAGCTCCAAACTCTTTATTCCACCTCTTGCACTGATGAGCTGTGTGGTTTTAGGACACACTCTTCTCTCCATGCCCTAGCGTCGTCCTCCATAGAAGCACAGGTCAAACTAGATGGCTGTGGTAGTCCCTTTCTGCCTTCCTGTTAGGATGCCAAGGAAGTGGTCATTATCCTTGAGAAACCAGTCACTCTCCCTTGATGGACAGATTTGGAGAAATTGCCCACTGTGCCTAGTGCATTGATAAAGGGGTTCTCAAATTGTAGCCTACCAGTGACTTAACAGATTAATCTGCACTTGAGAAGCTAACTTTAAGACAGACAAAAAGTTCTTTGGCTTGAGATAGTTCTAGCCTGATAATACAAGGTTTCAGAGTTTTTAGTTAGTCAACATCCATTTATTGCCCCTTGTGGAGCCCAGAGAGCACTTTCTGGAAGTCTTTAGCCCCCAGCTGGTAAAGGTTTTTCTAGGATGTGTTTACTTCCTCTTCATTTGAAGATACACATAGGCCTGGAAACATACGTGACAGTCTACAGAAGTGGTGAAGGTTAGTATGGATTGATGGAAGTTGCTCACCTACAATCAGATACATACTTCCTTTGCCTGCTGAGAGCGGACTGTCTAGCTCCTAAACGGGCCCACACCGAAGATGGTACAGTCAGATTGGAGACTTAGCCTGTAGACTTTGTTGGGGCTTTCACTGTAACCTCAGGTATGCTGCAGAACAGGGGTCCAGACCCGAGATGGTGCAGTCAGGCTGGAGACTGAACCTGTGGAGTTTGTTGGGGCTCTCACTGTAACCTCAGCTATGCTGCAGCTTCATTTCCTAAAATTCCCTTATTCATTTGTTCCAGTTTCAGGTTGGCCACAAGAGAGATTTGCGTGAGATTTAGAAGGCAGAAGTGAAGTAACGGTCTTTTTTTTAAAAAAATGTTTTTTAACCCTCTGAAGGTAGGGTAGGTTCTGTTACAGCTTATGCACGATCTTGCTGATGTGCTACCTCACCTAACTGGCACGTGGCAGCGGCTGGCCCACAGTGTCTCCAGCTCCCCCCAACCCTCTGCTTCTCCAAATCCTGGGCCAGGTGCATGTGCGATGCCATGTGGGAGGATGTAGCTTATCCTGCGGGTCATCTGTGTCATCAGGATTGCTTGTGCAAGACAGACGCAGCTCTAGTTTGTCCTAGGTTTCTGCCGCTTTACTGCCATCTTTCTCCCAGCTGCCAGGAACTGATGCAGGCCCAGCATTAGATGCAGAGGCAGCAGGCTTCTGTAGACTAGCGTCCTCCATTGCCTAAGGTCTAATCCCTAGGAGGGATCCTTTATATCACTCAGAGAGCTTCTGTTTCTCTGATCACAGGCTTTTAGATTTGTCTGGGTCAGAGAAGGTCAAAACAGGTACCACTGGGGAAACTGGATCCCATACTGATTCCCAAAGCATTTGGAGTAGCCACCTTGAGAAGCCTGGCGAAGTGGAAGTTCAGTGTCATGGTATCAAGTGATGTAGCATTGCCATACTCGGGCAGAAGTAAAGGAATCTGTCCTCACTACAGCGTAATACAACTTCTGCCCCCCGGTTCCTCATTCTCCTTTTGCTCAAAAGGAAAATTAGAGTTTTCCACCCCTGAGGAAGTTAGAGTTTTATGGGTTGGTCACTTGTGATGGTGACCAAGTCACGGAGCTAATTTAACCTGATAGCCAAAGGAGTAGTTTTCAAGCTTTGAATTTGAGTTTTTTGTGCCTCAGACTGGGTCACGCAGGCTACTTTCCTTCAGTAGTTCATCATTGTTTTTATGGTATAAGGGAGGCCCTCCAAACCTGCTTTCTTACACCAAAACCTTGGTTTCTCCCCATTCATTCTGAGCCTTTGACAATTTATTAGTATTTGCACATTCATTTACTCCACAAATGCATCTGCGCTAGGTGTTGGGAATAGGTTAATGAACAAAGCTAAATAGTCCCTGCTTCCTGGATGTGTGCATGATATTGGAAGAGACAGATGTGAAACAACTGATTCACTGGTAAGTCCAACCAGGGAGAGTACTAAGCAGTAAGAGTGTGTCTACTGGCAGATGTGATCTGCTCGCGGGTCAGGGAATGGGGGAAACTGACTCCTGGTGAGGAGCTAGTAGAGCACTGGGCGCACGCAGGCCAGCAGCTCCCCAACACCCTGGAACAGAGTAGGTATGCGGGGTCCTGGTTAACTGTCAGTTTCCCGGGACAAAAAGGCCCGATCCTAGCATTTGCCAGGAAGGAACCCCAGTCCTGTCCACTGCAGCTGCCTTTACCCTCCAGGCAGAAAGTCAGCAGCTCAGCACCTTCAGAGGGTCGGTTCTGGGAGGACTGGGTGCCGACAGCCTGATTGCTGAACACACAGCAAGTGGAAATGTTTCAGGAGTAACTGTTTCTGCAAGTAAACGGTTACTCATTCAGCCCAAGAAGCAATCAGTACCTTCTTGCATCAGAAGAGAAGAGAGAAGGCTTCTGTGGAAAAAGAAACTACCTCTGAAATTTAATTAAGAAATTTCTCAGGCAACCTGATTCTCCCTTTTAGAAAAGTTTGTGGTGACTTTGCATTTTAGCTTATTCTGTGACTCTCCCATGTCACCCTGCTCCTCCCCGACCCCTCCTGGGTCTGACCAGCTCCCTTCTAGATAGTAATGGCAGCAGCAGTCACATCCCTTCTGTCCCTCAGATATTGGGGGATTTGTTTCCCCCCTCCATGCCACCTCCTTAGGGGAAACCTGCAACCAGCTGTACCCAGGGACACGAGGGAGCGAAGGGGATGACCTTGGCTCCTTCCAGCTAAACTAGGGCAGGACAGGGGTGTGGGCTACAGACAGTGAGGAGGGATGCACTGTGTGTCCATGAGCTTTGTGCTTCCTGAGAAAAGGTGGAATTCAGCAGGTAGGTGCGTTTGGCTTTTTAACCCATCTGTAGTTAATTGTGCTGACTTCTCTGTCTTCTTTCTTCTGGCCTTGTAATCTGACAGCTTCATTTTTCTTTTAAATGGCTGGCATCTCAAAGACTACTGTGTATATGTTGATTGGACTTAGCACATATGGGGCTTTTTTGTGGTCTGAATCCAAGAAGATGAAAGACAACTGTTTTCTCTTTGCTTTTTACTTTTTTGTTTAACTTTTTATCCCATAGGCCTCCCAATAGCATTGGATGTGGGAGAAAATATGCTGGCAGTGAAAAACAAGCTGAACAACAAGTTGTAGTTTTAGATCCTGTGTCCACACATGAACCCCAAACCAAAGACCAGTTCACCGAAAAGGATCCAACTCAACGCAAGGAGGAGGAAGGTGAAGTTGAACCAGAACACAAAGAAGACAGTGCTGAAAAAATGAAAGAGGCAGACAGCTCCAGCTGCTGATCTGTCAACCAGAAGGCTGACAGTTTGGAAGTCCTTTTCAATAAGCATGTGATTAAGTTTTGGTGTGTCGGCTGGAGCTATAGACTTTCTGTTCTGGTCACTGCATTCAGAATACAGGTTCTTTTCTGGTGTCGTTTTTGCAACTAGTATAAACATAAATAAGCTGTTTAGCAAAATACACATTCTAAGTAGTTCTGGATTTTTGATCTTTATAGGGATAAAATTTTTTCCTAGTTACTATGTTAAGTATGGCTTCTTTTAGAAGGTTATAAAAAATTCAGATATCAATTGTTGTTTAGGAAATGTGCATACCACTCATTAAATGGAATGCCGAATGTTTGAGGTGCTTGTGAATAATTGGATAAACAAAACTGACCAACCCAACATGATTTTAAAAGCCCTAAAGAAGCTTCTGTTTTGAATCTGATCCTCTTTGATGGTGAAACGGCAGCAGCATGGAAATTGTTGGGTACTATGGCATACGAGTTATTTTCTAGGGCAGACCGAGCTAAGCTTCAAACTCAGGAGCTGGCATCACACTAGCAGTCCCATAGTCTGTATTAATTACACATATTGTTAACTATTGGATAAAAAGTACATGCTATTGATTGTGTCCAAAGCCTCCCAAGGGCCTCGGCGGGGATGCTCCAGTGGCCTGAATACAGAAATGAGGTGAAAGTACAAACCTCGAACTTAACAGTAATATTTTAGTAAACCAGGTGCTCTCTGCTATGAGTTAATTGTGTTTTCCTATTTACTAATGAGGCCACAGGTACCATATTTCATCACACTTCTTATGTACAGTGAAGATAAGTGACAAGCACACATATTTCTTGCTTCACTGCTGTTCTATATTATACGGGTTTGTTTGTGTGTGTGTGTGTTTTTTTAAAGAAATTAAGTGGTAGTTAGTCTCTAAAAATACAATATTTCAGGCCACCGCAGTGAATAAATAGAAATGTAATCAGGGATTTAAAAAAAAGAAAAAACTTACACAGCTTTTCAAAGTTGATTGTTTCAAAATTGGTGTTTATTTAAAATAAGTGGTAATGTACTTGAATGCACTTTTTATGACAATGATTCAGTAATGGTAATTTTACTATTAAAGAAAGTGAAAGGTTTAGTTTTGTTGGCATGGCTCAGCATGTAGCTGTCAGGTATTTTTCACCTAAGGGCAAAAGAAAATGATAGTAATAATTGCAGTAGTTGTATTGTATTTTTGCACGTGTGCTAAGCATAGGCTTGAAGAGGTTGGTAGGCAGGTAAAAGTACTTCCTAAATTTGGAGGTGATTATCTTTCTGTAGGTTCATTAGGCTTAACTATTTCCATGTTCTCCCGGTGTTGATTTTACAGTTGATTCATAGGGAATTGAAATGTATGTTTTTCGACTGTATTTTTTTCTTAACTGGATAATACTGCTGTATGATATCCTAGCGACAAGACTGCATTGATTCACTCACACAAGTTCTGTTATGCTGTGATTTGAACTCTCCTCACCACAACTTATTAAAAAAGCACCTACAGTTTCCCATTAAGGGTCAATTGTGGTTATTGATGTTTTTGGTTTTTACTTCCCCAAGCTTGACATTCTGTAATGGAAAAATTGTATGAGAATTGATAACTTCAGTAATTTTTAATGGTCCTCAAGATGGTTTTATTTTGAGGAATCTGATTCATGTTTCCTGTTCTCCTTCATCTGATGTGTCTCTCACATATATTTAGGAATATAAAAGGATGAACAGCATCTTTCTGTATTTTATCACACACATCAGCAGAATAATATAATTATGAAAAAAACCACCCTCATTTCCAAGGTAAGAAGTTACACATTTAGTGAGATGTGTTAGCTGGACCAGGTAACAATTAGTACCTGGTATTTTGAAATGTTCTTGCCTTTTTCTAAGCTGCTTGCTTTTCTTTGCCATGATCACAAAAGCATTTTAATTTCACATAAAGGTCTTTGATGCAAGATATTTACCCATCTTTTTCTAACTATGGTATTTCCTTTCAACCTCAGTTTTGAGGAGGTTTTGCTCCTGCTGGGGTGATGTTGTGAACAAGAAGGGTTGACCCCAGGTAGGAAGACACAGGCGGACTAATGCTCACATCTTCCAGGTGCGTTCCCAGCTCTCTGCACACACAATCAAATCTGTCCTATTTAAAGTTCTGAGGGACTGCAACGCTATGTTTTTGTTTTATTTCAAAGGTTAGTTATTCTTCCTTCCATTGTGGAAATAGAAATTAAGTCTTTTCTGCTGCAGAGCTTCATTTAAAATTAACATTAATGCGTTTTATAGCCAGCGTGATGCATACGGGGAGAGGCACTTCATGCTGTTGCTGTTAAAGGAAAAAAAAAATGTCTCCTGCTTTTCTGGAAAAATAAGAATTTAATTTAAAATTTTGCACCTCATCTCAGATCAACTCACCCACTGTTGTTTGAGTAGTTGATCAGTCCCAGGGAAGCTCTGACTGGCAGAGGCCACGAGGCTGTTAGCTCTGAGCCTTGTCAGCCTGAGTAGCAAGGAGGGTGTTTGGGCTCTGACGACTCACCAGTAATTCCTCCTTCCTTACTTTCTTACTTTTTATGTTCACAGTAAAATGTTTATTGGAAATGGAGTAGTAGAGGTAAAAATTATTGTGAACTTTCCAGATTATTTTTTAGGTTGTGTGTCACATCGGTGATGTGTATCACAGAGTCTTAAGTCTTAAAGATTATTCTTCTAAATGCATACTATACATGAGCAACTTTAGCTTATATGCCAATAAATTGTGGGGAGTGGATAACTGTCTTGCCATTATCATTGACCTTAGAAGGGTTGTCAAGCAGTCCCTGTGTAAGGACTGGAATGCTTTGAAGTTTCTTCTAAATTTTAGTGTTTCCCCATCCCATTGTCATTTTTAATATGTGTTATGACTAGTTTCTTTCTTTTCTAGTATATATTATTATACCAACAGAGAGAAAATACAAATAGAAATGGTGCTTAGCCCACTAAGAACTTTAAATTAAAATGCTGCCTGGCTAAGCCACGTGTGGTGGCTCACGCCTAGAGTCCCAACACTTTGGGAGGTGAGACAGGAAGATCACTTGAGCCCAGGACTTTGAGACCAGGTTGGGCAAGATAATGAGACCCAGTCACTATAAAAATAAATAAATTAGTTAGGTGTGATAGTGTGCATCTTTAGCCCCAGCTACTCTGGAGGCTAAGGCAGGAGAATTCCTTGAGGTCAGGAGTTCAAGGTTGCAGAGAGCTGTAACAGAGGAGCCTGGGTACACTCCAGCCTGGGTGACAGAGCAAGACCCCATCTCTAAAAATAAAATAAAATAAAATAAAATGCTCACTATTATGGTGAGCCTGGTCCTGGAGTGAGGACAGGTAAGTAGACTGTGCTGTATGTTGAAATTAAAATGTTGACCTGGGTGGATCCCGTAGCTCAGTGGGTAGGGCGCCAGCCACATATACCTAGGCTGGCGGGTTCGAACCCAGCCCTAGCCAGCTAAACAACGACAACTGCAACAAAAAAAATAGCTGAACGTTGTGACAGGTGCCTGTAGTCCCAGCTACTTAGGATGCTGAGGTAAGAAAATCACTTAAGCTGAAGAGTTTGAGGTTACTGTGAGCTGTGACACCACGGCACTCTACCCAGGGCAACAGCTTGAGACTTTATCTCAAAAAAAATAAAATAAATAAAATAAAATGTTGACTTGGTTGAAGTAATAAATCACCTTTTTGATTAATTTAATTCCATTATTTTGTTGTACATTTTTGGTCCGGTTTCATTAATTATTATATATGTCACTGTTCTAGAGTTACTTATAGGATTCATTTGTGTGTGTGTGTGTGTGTGTGTCTTTCTCGCTCTGAGGGCATTTGTAAAGGCTATCTAAACAACTATGCTTGTCCTGCCTTTAAGATGAATTGCCCTTCCAGTTCCTCCTGCCTCATTGTTTGTTGCCAAGCATTGGGAGAGGCAGTGGCAACCACAAACTCTGACACCATTCTCATCCTCCCAACTTAAGAGTGACACCAGTTCTCATTTCAAATCGAAGCTTTGAGAGAAAGGAGTTGGCCCTACCAGAGGACATTGTTTCCCTGTTAATACTCTTCAAAAGGAGAGGTCCTCATTATGCTTAGTAAAAAATATATAGAATAAATCAGAAGTCTAAACTTAGTCACCCTCCTACAGGTCATTACATAGCAATTCATATAATTTTTAGGAAAAACAAGTGATAACTCTTTTATTAGAGACCTTAAATTATATAAAGCACTTGGACATTAATATGTGTATGTGTTCGAGTATGTTTCTTTCTGGTACTTTTCTGTGTAACCCCAGTGCTGGCTCACAAAGGAGGCAGTTCAGTCATCATCATGTATGTCACATTGTTTTTAATCACTAGCTGATCATATTTCAAAAGCTGCAATATAAAATAATTGGTCATTTCATAACCTTGAGAATATTTATTCATTCACAATGTTTATTCATTTATATCCATTTTTGTTCCACAAAGGACCTAAGGAGCCTCACAAAGACAAAAATAGTATAAGAAAAACTAAAATTTAGAAAGAGGAAGGAATCAGGGGAAAGGAAATTAAAGGCAGGATAGTGAGATTGAAGTTGTTTGGCTATTACAAAAAAATAGTGAAGTTCTCATACCACTGCATAAGGTTGGCTATGAAAGTGTGTCTGTGCTCTCCAGCACAGAGGTGTGGAGTTAACACAGATGTTGAACACCTGTTCCTGGCACAGAGAACTTCGAGGATTTTGTTTTTGGAGATGTTCTGATTTGTAAAGGATAAAATGTTTGACAGAGTGTGGCGTTGGCAACAAAAATACTGTCCACTTTTACTAGATCATGACCCTGAATTGTAGACGGTAGAGTAAGTATGCATACAAAATCCCCATGGAAATGTGATGGGTAGGAAACAAGGTTTACAGATATAATTTCTGGCAAAAAACCACCATGTATATATTGTATCAAATAGTGAAATTCAAAGAATACATGAGCTTGTGAAGACTAAGAGCAAACTCACTATAGAGACACACTCCAAACCGACCATTCTGATAATACCAATGGTGTGGCTATAGACTGGGGGGTGTACAGCCTGACCCAGAAGATGCTTGTGTTTTGGCTGGTTCCTCTACAAGTTCGGTGGGAAAGATGGGCTCCAGGGGCTCAAGTAGCTCGGGTCCCTCAGTAGCCTTTTCAGCTTCCTCATTAAAGTAAAAAAAAAAGTGTTCTTCATTGAAACCTGTATGAAAAAAAAAAAAAAACAACCAATAAAGTTTACTGTCTAATCCAGTGGTGCCAATTTTTGCTTATTACATGATGTGAAGGAGATCAACTTCACAACCATCCAGCTGTGTCACATCACCATCAGAAAGGATCCCCAAACCATTTAAAACTGGACCTGTCTTTGGTTATGCATTAATTATCTAATACAGTTTTTCTGTTCAATTTGCATTGTATTCTAAATACAGTAGAACCTCCATAGTTGACCACCTCCCTGTATTGACCGCCTCTTTAAGTTGACCTAATTTTCTTTTTTCTTTTTTAATAAAACGAAGTATTTTTTCGAGATCTTTAAAATATGACAATGGAGCTTTGATCGGAACTGCATTAAAATTATATATTGCTTTGGGTAATACAGACATTTTTACAATGTTGATTCTTCCCAGCCATGAGCATGGAAGGTTTTTCCATTTGTTAACATTTTCAGCTATTTCTTAAAGTTTCATAGTTCTTTTTATAGAGATCTTTCACATCCTTGGTTAGGTAAACTCCCAAATATTTCATCTTTTTTGGTACTACTGTGAAAGGAACAGAGTCCTTGACTGTTTTTTCAGCCTGGCTATTGTTGGTATATGTAAAGGCTACAGATTTATGGGTGTTGATTTTGTAGCCTGAGACACTGCTGTAGTCCTTGATCACTTCTAAAAGTTTCCTAGTAGAATCCCTGGTGTTTTCCAGATACACAATCATATCATATGCAAAAAGTGAAAGTTTGATCTCTTCTGACCCTATATGGTTACCTTCGATTGCCTTTTCTTCCCTGATTGGAATGGCTAAACTTCCATTACAATATTGAAGAGCAGTGGAGACAATGGGAAACCTTGCCTAGTTCCTGATCTAAGTGGAAATGG